>JBBPKY010000385.1:0-23853 GCA_038089495.1 Xerocomellus dryophilus
TCCGGATGTATGTCCCTGAACTGAAGAACCTGCGAGGGCCAGGTAGTGATTTTCCGTATCCTGGAAGATATATTGATTCACCTTACGAAACAGAACTTCACAACCCCCCCGTAGATGTCGCGGATAAGCTTGGATATCCGAGGCCCATTGTAGTACACGCGGATGTCAGGAAGAGGGCTATTAGAAGGTATAAGAACCCGGGTCAGGAGTGAACAATTTACCGATCGCGAAGCGTTGCGACGTACTACTAAGTAGAATCACGAGTTTCCAAAAAAGGCATTGTCTTGTGCTTCCACCGCTTTTACCACCGTGGGGCCGGTCTAAACCAAGTTTTTCGGCGATCATGGACGCAAAGATCAACTCTTTAGCATCGCGCGTTGTCGAATCGAACCGTTCGCGAGAGGAGACAGAAGACGATGATGATAACATCTTCGCAGAACTGGAGGCAGAGATTGAGAACGCCGATTCAGCCGCATTCAGAGAACATGGACTTGAACAGCTCAGACTACAGTGTGTACTCCATTCGCTCTTCGGGATGCCAGACCAAACTAATATGATATCCATCAGGGCTAACAAGCTGAAAGAAATGCATCAGAATGCACACGGGTCTTATACTGAGATCACCAACGAGAAAGAGGTCATTCGGATAAGTGCGTAAGTGACGTCTCCGGAAAGAAGGCCTCATGAAGAACTGATGCACCATCAGCAACGAGCCCCGCTGCATAATACATTTCTACCACGGTAACTTTCGAAGATGTGAAATCATGGACAAGCATCTCGCCGTAAGCAACATGTCGAGGTCCTCCCGGTCGCCACTGACAGTACTCCTAGTAGAAATTGGCGCCAAAATACTTTGCCACGCGGTTCATTCGTGTATTCGTGGAAAACGTACCATGGTTGGTCGAACGATTATCCATCCAGGTCCTTCCGTGCGTGATGTGCTTTGTGGATGGTGTCTCGAGAGATCGGTGAGTTTTGGCTCGCGTACTTTTCATTCGATTCTCATTTTTGTCGTGTTCTTCCAGCCTTGTTGGATTCGAAGAGCTTGGGAATAGTGACGTGTTCGAAACTGCCGTGCTCGAACTCAGGCTTTCACAATGTGGTGCGTTCGTTTTACTAGCCGAAGGTCTCATATTACTTTGATTGATATACCTCGAAATAGGCGTTCTGCAAAAGGTTGAGAACTCGTCCAATCTCACGTACTCTATCGGTCATCGCGGGTCTGCCAGGAATAACCTCAGAAAGGGTGATGAAGATTACGAAGATTTTGACCTGGATGATTAATTTGGTGCTACCTTTCTCGCCAAGTGGATGTTAATGAGGATCATCATCTGCTGTAGCGAGGAAGACAACGATATTGTAGAATACGACCCTTCTGTAGTGATTTCCAATTTCCTAATCGAGTGAGCGGGTCGAAGTCTTAGGAGATCTCATACGTGTTGCTCTTCCCATCACCATGAAGCTCATCGGGAAGTATATCGATAAGAGTGACACAGTGGGTTTTCCATCCTGTATCCAACTGCATGGCTCACCAAAACAGGGCCATGTCACCCTTCGTCCTGAAGATGACGAAGACATGTGGCATCTTTACAATCTCATACAAGAAGATGATTTAGTCAGAGCCCCTGCCATTCGGTGCGAAATCATGCTGAACCTTTTGTCTTTGGATGTGAATGATGAATGTAGACGAGTGCAGAACGTATCAGCAACTGGTTCTACCGAATCTCATCGGATCAGACTTAAACTCACACTAAAAGTCTCCAAAGTGGAGTACTCTTCCTCCGGCGCCCAATCATCTACCACGGATCAAGCAATCTCTGGGAGCTCGTCACCCTCCGCTCCACCTCCAACTACCGCTGCACTCCATATATCTGGCCGGGTGACGTCCGAAAACGAACATGTCAGGATGGGGGCTTTCCATACCCTTGACATCGAGCCAAATCGCGATGTCCGAATTGAAAAGATCGAGGGATGGGATAGCATTGCTCGCTCTCGCGTCGAAGAGTCCTGTATACCTGGACGTGGGGCAGAGGTTGGCGCGGTTGTCTGCGGTGAAGGAACTGCTGCGTTTTGCCTGTTGTCCCAGCATCTCACCCTCATAACACACCGACTTTCTGTACCAATACCGCGCAAGGCTTCTGCACCTGGAACATCGCAGCACGAGAAAGCGATGGCAAAGTTCTACACGATGGTCTACGATGCGTTCGTCAGGCACATCCCTTTCACCAATCCGAGTTTACGCGCCATCGTGTTCGCCAGCCCTGGCTGGATTAGAGACGCAGTCTATTCCACCATGATAAACGAAGCTGGGAGGCGAAACGACAAGTTGTTGGCGAAGTCGCTGCGGGAGAAGGGTCTCAAGGTTCACATCAGCAGCGCACACGTCCACAGCTTGGTGGAGGTCTTGAAGAGTCCCGAGGTATACACAAGTCCTGATCGTAAGCCATTAGCTCACTGCCATATATTCATATATTGTAGATCGTGGCACAGTTGAAGGAGACAAAGTTTGCCCGTGAGGGAATTGTCCTGGACAAGTGAATTTCCTCCTTTGTGATTGGGTGGGATTCCTCAAAGGCTATAGGTTTTTTAAAATGTTGGGATCAGACGAAATGCGTGCGTGGTACGGGCCAGAGCATGTTTGTCTAGCTGCGGATCGAGGGGCAGTAGGTACGCTCCTGATTTCTGATGAACTTTTCCGGTATGGGTCCATTTTTTCTGCCAAAGTAATCACGACAAAGAAATTCCTGTAGTGCGAGTGATCCAAAGACCAGGAAGCGGTACGTATCGCTGGTTGAAAGCGTGCAGCAGAAAGGGGCGGAAGTGGTGATCTTCTCTAGCATGCACGAGTCCGGTCAACGTGTGTACAGTGCTGGTGCAGCTGCAAAGTGTCTAACCCTTCCGCAGAGCTAAATCAACTAACGGGAGTCGCTGCAATCCTGACGTTCCCCCTTGACATCGAGGTCGTTGAGGCAGAAGAAAGAGAAGCAGCTGAAGCAGCTGCGCAAGAGAGGCTAGAGCAAGAGGGGGCGGCCGGGTAACGACCCCGCCGGGCCCGTGTCGAAATCATGTCGTATGCACCTGAATCACCATTCCTAGCGCCAGCAGGCGAATTGAATTTTGGATCTCTTCAAGTCTATCGAAATTATCTTGACAAGCGACTTTCATAGGCTTCCCAGCCTGCAGCTTGGTATCTCTGCGCTTGCCTTTTAACTTCCCCCACGTCGATGTCATGACCAGTGCCAAAAATTCCCCTGCCTACGATGATTACATCGCACCCACAGTCTGTCACCACCTCGGCCGGCGAGCGATACTGTTGCCCCATAGCATCGCCCTTGGCATCTAATCCGACGCCAGGGGAAAGGATCAGGAAGTCCTCGTCACCATCATTGTCAGTCTCACGCGCCCCAAAGCCTTCCATTCGGTGTTGTGCGATAAAGCCGATGACAAAATCACGTCGAGCCCGCGCCATCCGAACCGCATCTTCCGTGTATGCGCCAGTCGTGAGGGCGCCTTTCGAGCTCATCTCGGCAAGTAAAATCAGTCCTCGAGAGAGAGGTAGACCGACTGACGCAAGGCCGGTGATAATGGAGGGACCTGGTACGGCGTGCGCGTTTGTTATGTGCGCCCAACTTGCAATCTTGTAAACCCCACTGGAGTATTGGAGTGCGACAGTGTTTCCTCGAGTAGAGCTTAGCACAGAGGAAAGATTGGTGATTCTAGGGAGCCTCACCTATGTCGGCGAACTTGCGATCCTCGAAAATCAAGAATTCATACTTGTTGCTAAGTGCCTGCAACTCCTCGATGATGGATGGGTCGTAGTCCTCCAGGATGTCAATATGTGTCTTATCGTCAGGCCCGTGAGCAGAGTCTTAGCGACCAAAGAAAGAGCGATATGCCTTTATGAGACAGACATAGGGTCCAACAGCGTCGACGATGGCGAGGAAATCTTTCTTTCGAGTGACGTCGACGCTGACGGAGAGGTTGGTTTTTTTCTTCGCCATGAGAGACAGCAGGGATCGCGCAGCAGGATTGTTGTGTCTTTGAGCACGATCTTCATAGCTGCGTAGATGAGGCGACGACATGGCCAAGGTAGCTTGCCAATTCCGGGTTGAGATCAGCCTTCATGTCAGCTTCCATCCGTGAACGTGAGGACGACGACAACGAGGCTCGGTCCTCGAAGCGAACCAAAACAACCGAGTTTGACGATAACCACATCGTCAGCAAAGCAGAGCAAGAATCGGACGAGACAGAGCAGTCCATCCTTCCCCCCAGTCACGCTCTTCTGGGTCTCGGCTCACCACAGACTTCTGGTGGGCTCCGTCAGCTACTGGAATGCGACGTTGGAATATCTGAATACATAACTCGCGATATTCCTCCAATACGCGGCATCATCAAGCAACGGTGAACGAACTCTCCCGCGCTGTTGTAGCGACACTTAGACTGCTTATAGATTTACGGACTTCCTGGTCAACGAAGTTGATTTGGATCATCAGGTAGTGCACATCAAGTCACTCGGCTTGCCGGAACCAAAGAAAGACAAGACTGCTTCGTCGGTTCTCGCTGAAGAGATTGCCAGCGCATCGACGCGAGAAGCCACCGACACCGACGAGCAGCCAAGGCCATCGAAAATATGTCAGTCAGACGACACTATCGTGCCAAATGCCGGAGAACGTGAGAGCGAGGTGGTGGCCGACGACGAGGTCACCTGGGACGATACATTCGAATCATCATTATCACCCTTCCTTCCCGAGTCATCACTTGTCGACCTCAAAAAAATGTATCTTGAAGGTCCCGAACCTCCGCGAGTGAGCGACAGCGGCTGGCTGAGCAGGCACAACAAGCGGGAAGACGTCGAGATCTCCGAACACGATGCTCTGCCCCACCAAGACAGTGGGCCCCAGTCTTCCGACACAAAGCGGGGAAAGCATCAAAATGCTCGTGGCGGGAGGGGGAGACAAAGAGGTCGTGGTGGTCGCTCACAAGGCAGCGAACGGGAAGACCACCGGAAGGTCCTCAGCGAAGTGTGTTATCTAGCGGGACAGTTTTGTCACTTCTCACGCAAAAGATATAGCCTATCGGCTCAAAGGCTACACGGACGGCTCTTCACCAGGTAGTACGAAAGTTATTCAAGGGGAAGCTTGAAAGCGAAACGGATATGTCCACCCCAGCTGGCGAGGAAGGCTCTCGCATCGCTATCAGGTGGCCGAGAAGAGGTGGCGCTCGTGGAGGTACGCGGGGTAATTCTCAAAACTTCTCAGATACTCTTTCGTCCTGACACGTTTCCCAGCTCGAGGAGAAAGAGCGCCGCGCGGGGAATACCCTCCCTATATTCACTTCACGTTGCAAAAAACAAACCGCGACACGCAGGACGCACTCGCGTACCTGTCCCGTACTTTGCATGTCAATGTCAAGGACCTCGCTGTTGCTGGTACGAAGGACAAAAGAGGCGTCACAGTGCAACGCGTATCATTGCGGCGTGGAAACAAGACTGTCGATAATGTGTGGAAAGCTGCCAATCAGATTGGTCGGCGCTCAATCCATGAGGCGGTCACTCAGAGGGGGGAACGTGGTGTTCGTATTGCGGATCTGAACTATCGCAAAGCGGGTTTAGAGCTTGGTATGCTCAAAGGCAACGAATTCGTGATTACTTTACGGTTAGCGCAATATCCATTCCATACTATCAGCATGCAATTCTGATGCAGTCCGTTCTAAGGAATGTGCAAGTTGATTCGATGGATACCCTTGACCTAGTTGTGCACAGCATAAAACAAAAAGGATTTATCAACTATTATGGTATAGTACAGTCACGTCGTTTCAATGTGAAACTTGACCATCTACAGGTATGCAGCGGTTTGGTACAGCTACAGTTCCTACGCACACAATTGGCTTGGCTTTTCTCCGGTCCGACTGGCACAAAGCTGTTTCCCTGATCCTTCAGGTGAGGCCCGGCGAACATCCGGACGTCGTCGCAGCTCGTGAGGCATGGCTGATTGATCGCAATCTGGATCGCGCTCTTGCACTCATGCCTCGTCGCGTCGTCGCGGAGAGGTGTATATTAGAAAGTTACAAGAAACAGGGTGGCGAGACAAGAAACGCCATGGGCGCACTTTCGACTGTAAGTTGTACCACCATTTCATGTTGAATGTGCATACTAAGCTGTGCATTGCACAAGATTCCGCGCAACCTCAGATTGATGTACATACATGCATACCAGTCATATGTATGGAACGCCATCGTCTCGGAACGCGTTCGCATGCATGGCGCTGACAAGGCAGTCCCTGGAGATCTCGTATTTGAAGAAGAACCAGCAGGTAAAGCAGCGCCAAGTGTGGACTCGGACGAACCTATGGCGATTGATGAACACGGTAGATTCATCCAGCTGCTCTCTCAGTTGATCCTATCTAATCTTGTTTGAAGGAGAGAGCGATAATGCTCCTAGAAAAGCTCGTAAAGTGCCGTGGGTTCCACCCAGTGTGAAAACACTAACTACAGACGATGCCCACAAACACTCGATCTTTGATGTGATCATGCCGTTACCCGGGAGAGATGTAGAGTACCCGGGAGGCCCACTTGGAGAACGGTATCGCGAATTCTTAAAAAGAGATGGGCTGGATCCCGATAATTTTATTCGTAAGCAGAAGTAAGGTGTGTTCACCTGCACCCTGTACTTGGCTGAATAGCCTCCACCTAGGGAGTATACCCTCAACGGATCCTATCGAAAGATTCTTCAGCTACCAAAAAATATGTCGTGGTCTGTTCTCCGATATACGGACCCCGATGTTGCACTGGCGCAGGCGGACGAAGACAAACTCTTGGGCTTTGACTCACCAAGTGTAGCGGAGGACGGCAAATTTATGGCTTTGCAAATCAATTTGACACTTGGGACAGCAGCATATGCTACCATGGCTCTTCGTGAGCTCACTAAAACGGAGACGAGTTCCCATTTCCAAACGGAACTCACACAAGCCTCTGAAGACCAGCAGTTTCGAGGCACAGCAAACCCGAACGCAGACGATCCCGAAGAAGAGGAAATCATAGAGATGGAAAGTAGACCGTAATTGGACTCTTATATAGATGGTCATGAGATGCAGTCATTAGCTCACGTTAACAAGAACTTGCAATGATGTTTTTTCTCCGTTCTCGCATCCTCGCAACTCTGATTTTTGCATCAGGAAACCAACAGCTGATGATCCTTCGCCTTAACTACCTATCAGATAATCCCGCGCCTGACCCGGAGGCGGTGTCTACCCGTAGCAATCAACCTGTAGTAGTGTGCTCCTCTCTTTTGGTCACTAACACATCCCTAACACTGCCCACAAGATGGGCAAGATAGAGAAAATCGTTTTCTGGTCCCTAGTATTGGATCTTTTTGGCAAGTCTGCGTTGGCAGACATCTGGCTATGATTGTTTCGCTGACGTGTTCGGAAGCTTTTACAATTCCGCTCCCTCTCTTCCCTCGAATTATTGAATGGTATACAGTGGTGAGTGCACAGCGCACCGCGTATTTACCCCCGCTAAGATCTTAGCAGAAAGAAGGATTCGATCCCACCTGCTTGTTATCACGAACGCTGGATACCATTTCGTCCATTCGCGCCCTATTTTACAAACCTAACAATAATCCCCAGAGATGGGATGTGGTACTTTTGGGCAAGTCCATATTTACTAGATGCAGGGCACCGCTCACTCGGTATACAGGGGGCTTGATGGGTTCAGCCTTTTCGTGTGTATCCTGAGCAATATAATATGCTGGTTCTGACCCGACACCCTTCAAGAACTCTCCAGTTCCTTGTCGCTCCGTTGATTGGAGCACTTTCTGACAAGTATGGGCGTAAGAATGTCCTCCTCGCCACCATGGCTGGGAACATTCTCTCTGCATTCATGTAAGTTGTCTTCCTATCTGACCAACACAAACTATACTATCAATCATCTCGAAGTTGGATCAAAGCTACCACATTTTCGTCCTACATGCTCTCTCGCATAATCGGGGGACTTAGCGAGGGGAATGTACAGCTGGCGACGTATGTACTCTGTCCTCAAGCGTGATTCAATTGTTGTTCTATTGAGCCTTCTTCAACAGTGCAATTCTCTCGGATATCACTGCCCCAGCGGAGCGCTCCAGGTCTCTTGCCCAAATTGGTATTGCGTTCGCGATTTGCTTTTGCATAGGTCCACCTGTTGGAGCGTACTTTGCCTCTCAGCCTGTTCCAGCCTCCTTGAGAGCGTGGGGCATCGAGCTAAACATTTACGCTGTTCCAGCATTGATAACTCTGGTGCTTCTGTCCGTAGAGACTCTGTTCTTGGCAGTAGCGCTACCAGAAACTAGAGGCATCCAACACAATGGTGGCAAGGATTCATTACACGCAAGCAAAGTGGAGAAAACAAAGACGAAATCGCCAGCAAGATCAATTCAAGAACGACTGGACCTACTCCAGACATTGCGATGGCTTCATTTCTTCTTTTTGGGAATCTTCTCCGGAGTGGAGTTCACGCTAACATTCCTCACGTTTGATCGTACGTCATCCTCCTGCCCGATGAGATATCGGTGTAATTCGCGTTTCGGCAGTTTTCGATTGGAGTAACAGCCAGAATGGGGCTCTCATCGGGTCCATCGGTATAATTAGTGCTCTACTCCAAGGTGGGTACGTGCGCCGGACAATCTCCAGAGTGGGGGAGGGCAAAATGGCGAGGCGTGGAGTAATCAGTTGCGCCGTCGGACTCGCGTTGCTCTCCATGGTTCCTCAATTTACTGTGAAACGCTCCGCCACCGCAGTCGGTCTTCTCCAAATGGCTGCCATCTGTCTCGCTTTCACATCGGCCACGGTCGTCAGCTCACTTACATCATTCGCATCCTTGCAATGTGATGAGGTTGTTGATCAGGTCACGGGGAAACCCGTGCAAGCACACCCACAGCTTTCCAAAGGGATAGCATTGGGTGTGTTCCGATCCGCCGGTCAATTAGGACGGGCCATTGGCCCTTTACTTGGTGTGTGGTTTCGTAACGGACAATCGGTCATCCCGCTGAGCCCGGTAATCACCAAGCCTGTGCCTCATACTGGACCTTTGGTCCGTCGGCAACGTACGGCGTCAGCGCCGTGGCGATGATTATTTTGACGGCCTCGATGAAATCAGTGGCCGCACTCCCGAGTACCTCATCATGATTTATCATCCTCTGCCTCGTATGACAGATCACGGGAAAGTAGCCCGACCCAACATGTTTCACATTGGAATAAAAAAAGTTGGTGGTACACGGCCCTAGACGTAACTTAAATGAACGGGGGTTCTGAATGTGTCCCTCCTCCGAGACATAAATGACTTGACATGTGCGAGGAATTCGTCCAAATAGATCCACATGGTATCTACATATGTTAGCTGAAGCAATAGAATTTAGTAGAATTGTAAGGTATCTGGTCCAGCAAGTAAGCAATTGTCCTGCTGTAATGGAGACTATGACTCTGCTGCGGTCTCGATATCAACGAGGGTCTGTGATGATGATATACGGCTCTCCATGCGGGATGACTGTGAGCTTCCTTGATGAAACGATAGATCTGCTTCCCCCGACATAGTCCCTATCCGGCCAGCATCGGGAGGATAGCGGGCCTTCTCAGGATGAAGTTGAGGGCCAGATGGCGGCGGCGGGCTACGTGGGAGAATGTCTGAGCCTTGTGACTGAGTGAAGATTGCGGGAAGGAAAAACAATACTCCGCGCGATCGGTGCCGTCGCTGACGGACAGGAGAACGCGAAGAATCGCGTTGATTTGTAAAAAACGCAGCTGCACGATCCCTGATGCGATATGCAGTATCACGGAATGAGGATGATCCACGATGAGTAGTGGTAGGGAAAATGTCGATAGAGGACGAAACCTCAGAAGGAGCGGGGGAATCTGAGCGGACGTCAAAAGGAAGCGGAAGAAGCGAGACATGCTCTTCGAGCTGGGGAAGAGTGGAACTTGACGGGGAAGGGGGCTGTGTCGAAGCGGCCGAGGGAGGGAGGAAGGACCAACGCATATCAAGGTGCCAACGGCCATTGCGCTGAGTCCACCTCGGCAGCAGCACATCATAGCCACCAATCCTTCGAAGAGTGTACTTTCTCGAGTTGCTCGGCATCGCAAGACGGTATATACCCCACAGAAAGACCACCAAGCCCAGCCACATCAAGAGTGTGCCCCAGTGGCTGAGGAAACTAATGAATGGAGCATCGTCCGCGTGCCAACTGCTGCCGTAAAAATGGGAGAAGAATGAATGTGGTGTCTCTCCAGGCTTGGCGTTCTTGCCGTAGAGTGACTTGGGCAGAATGCGTACGTCTCCAGGTTCGTCGGGAGTAATGGGGTGAGAAGAGGTATAGATGCTGTACTGAGCAGATAGAAACATGGGTCCGGTTGAAAACATGACGGTGGGATAATTGAGAACCCAGTCGTGATCAAAGGTGGCCAGGTTGTGAATGGTCTGTGCGAAGAAGGGGTGCCCCTTTTCGGAGAAGATGAGGTCGTTGGAAACACCGACAGGGATGGTCTTTGGCAGAATGACGGGGTATACCAAGAGCGGGTCGAGAGGTCGCAAGCAACCGATGTCAAGGTCGAGATATATACCTCCGTAATGGTACAGAACGAAGTAACGAATCACGTCGGCACGCTGGATGACGTATCGGTAGTGGTCGAAGGTGTCGAGAAACCAAGGATAATGTTGTGCAATGAACTCGCGCGAGCTGGCGTCCGTCCACAACATGTACTCGCTGACGGGGGAGTATGAGACAAGACGCGCGCGCGAAGATGGGAGAAACGTACTAGTCGGGCATCATGTCACGACAGGCTTCGGAGATGTTTTCCCACTTTGGAGGAAGGGTCTCCGACTTCCAGGTCTGGTGGAGGATGCGTGGGATGCGCTCTACCAAACCGTGCTGTGTAGCATTCCAACGTGTTGAGTTGTCGAGTACGGGAACGTCGAGGTCGGACAGATAGGCAGCGGCATTAATGGCGAGGTAGTAGGACACGGAGGAGAGGACGAGGAGGGTGCCAACGAGGACGAGGGCGAGGATGACGAGGGCGATGTGGAGTGCGCGTCTCTTCGCCATGCGAGTTGATGGTGTGAGACAAGCTGGAGATTACCGAATTTATTAACAAACTAACACGCCCACCCCCGTCGGACGAATCGCCAATTCAAACACGCGCCGCATATGCACCTCCACGGCAGGCACTGATTCCCGCACACCCGCCCCGTCCACCCACATATCTCCAATCTTTCCCAGCGTGCTCAGCGCAACCTCCCAGTCCCGTCTAGACCAGTCCTGTCCCCTCCTAGCGCCCTTCCCCTCATATGGCCGCATCAGAAACACCTCCACACGCGGAGAAGAACGTGGGCAAGCCTTCTTCGTGTTCAGGAACTCCAGCGAATCCGACGCTGTCCAGAACATCAACTGTTTCCGCGTGTACGCCGGTGCGTGTCTCGACGTCATCTCCGCAAACCCAAATTTTTGCGCTTCCGGCCCCGCCACCTTGGCCACCAGTTCCAGTAGCAACTCGCTGAAGTGATCAATCACCTGCAAGTGCAATAGATCGAGCGGATGGCTAGGGCGGACAAGTTCCGTCATTGCTGAATCGTCATCGATGTCCATCCCTTCATCATCCCCCTTCACACTGGTGGGGTCCTGCACCACGTCCCCGTGGTAGCTTGGGAAATGCCCGCTAAACCGGAACATCGACGCTTCGGGGCCAAAAACCGCCAGTGCGATATCCCGACTGCAGAACGATCCTTGGTTGGGATATAACGTCGGAATTCCTGCCCGCCTTTGTCATACCAACCCTCACTTCGGAGACTTTTCACATACCAACACTTTCGGCTTCCACGGCCAGAAGTTTATCTTTGCTGCACAGAAACGTGCGACACTGTCGGACCCGAAAGAAGTATTGACAACAATCGAGAATCAGACCATCATTTGCTCTTTCTGTACCAAGCTCCTGTGAATCCGGGTCAAAGGAGTTCTTTTTGTAGACTTCCGAAATCGCACATACTTCCCCCCGTACTTTCGTCTTCCAGTTTCCGGATGGTTTGCAGGTTTCATCCAAGGCTTGGCCTTTCACGCTCCTCCTCTCCTTGACCTTTCTAAGCAGCCAGGTAGACGCTCGTCGCGCAAACCATGACAAATTATCGCGGTTCTTCTGGCTGTCGAGCGGAGGTTGCCAGTCAGTTGACATTTAATGTAACAGTGAATTCATGCGGCGCACATATCGAGTTCGTGTATAACTGCCCCAGGGATGATAATCAAGACAGGTAACCGCTGTTGCTCTGCCTCGGACACAAATGTCTGTATGATGTCAAGGAATTCCAGTAGTATATTCGTATCAAGTACGATCATTGCCCATCGTTCGGTTAGCGGGACCTTGGTGAACATCCAGTTAGCCAGATAAACCGAAAGTGAGGGACTTCGGTTTGCGAACACACCTGCATCTCAATGTCCATATTCGTGATTTCGTCGATAGATCGAAGTGTAGCATCGAGATGGGTCATCCTTGTAGCTGTGGCACATGGCTGTCTCTACGGAGGGCAGTAGGGCAGTGGGTGGAATGATGCCCACCTTCATAGGTACTAGACGCTCCATCAAGCATGAACGAAAGACCGCTACTTGAAGACTGCATTATGAGGTGTTCAACCTGTTGGTGTAAGCATGAAGCTTAGCAATTCGAGACCGAACAAAGGTGACAAGGCCGGCAGATACTATATCAGGCCCGGCTTCTATTTGCACTATTAAGTGGAATTGCTTGTCATTTGATATAATGTTGCTAGGGTGACAAGATGCCAGTAATACAAATGGCTTAACGACTCATGCTCATGAATAAACTACTCCAATAAAGATGTCAGGGACTGATTGCACAACTCATGAAGAGAGAGCAAGTTTCTTCATAGGCGGCGTACCGTCCGCCTCGTGGGCCGGATAAACGTCAGAACTTCGATCGACATTGACCATCTTACGCTTAAGCATAGCACGTTTGGCATCAGGCGAAGGGGATAATGAAGTCCGTTGGCCGTTTCCCTTTGTAGGCGTCGAACGGATACCAACCACCTCTGGTGTTCGCGAGCGACTCCGACCTGTACCGTCCCGCAGCCGCGCCGCGAGGTTCTGCGCAGAAGTTATAGCTTCTGAATGACAAGTCGCATGGTAAATCTATACCCAAGTTACCAACGAAAGGCGGCGGAGAACTTCAGATGCGACATACCCTATCGTCTCTTTTGACGGCATTCCTCCACACCCACTCTTCGTCGTCCTCCAAGAACTCAGATTTCATGGTCTCCTTACATATTGGACATGATATCGACTTGGCCTCATCGCCCGGCGGAACCACAACAAATTGTGAACGAAGTTCGGCAACACGCTGGGCAGCCTCGGCAGCTGCTACTGCCTTCGAAGAACCGGGTCTAGAGCTATCGGCTCGACGCTTCCCTTCCATATCTGATGTTCCTTCATGAAGCCAATCCTACGTAGCATCACTCAGCTTCCAGTCCAACCGACAGTGCAAAAAGATGCCATACCTCAAGACTAACAAACCAACTCCTGCTGTGTCCACGGCCCTGGTTCTGATTGACTTTCCTGTTCTGTCTGAAGTGCATGTCTAGATGGTCATCCATGGCTTTCTTTCCCGAAGCATCATCACTAAATCGCACGCCACACTGCTTACACTGAGCGGGGAGTCGATCGTAGAGGAATGACATGACGAAGGGCCGTTTTCTGAAAAAGATATTCAAATCAAACTGAGAAATCTAGTGCGATGTATGACATACCTAACGATGTCCGTGGTGGTAAGTTTGATCTTCTCAGAGAGAACAGCGTTTCTGTAAGCGCGAGTATTGTCGCGGCTGAGATTGTTGGAAGGAGGAGGCGTTCGATCCTCATCAGTATTTGAACCTGCGCCAACCGGTGTACTATCAGCGGAAACGACCCCTGCTTTCAAAAGGGCATTATAAAGGTTCGTTATACTACTTGAGGGTATCGCTGGAGCCGTAGATGACGGTGAATTGGCTTGCGCAGACGGCAGAAGAGCGGAGAGGTTCACGGGTTCTACCTTAATTGGTTCCGACTGATAATTGAATGTACCAGAGGGTTGGGTTGGAGGAACGGACGAATAAGTCGATTGAAACTGGCGCGTGTAGGAAGGCTGTTGCGGATATGGGTACGTGGATGTTGAAGGGGGGTATGACGAGGGTGGGGGTGGAGTTTGCGATGCTTGCGGTGGCGCTTGTGGTGCGCGCGTTAGTGATCGCAACTGACTGAGAATCTGTCGTAATTCGTGCTGAGAAACACCGGCTTCTACCAGTTTCCGCAACTGGTCATGCATGGAATAAGCCACGGTAGATGATAGGTCTATAATCTCTCACCTGTTGCAATACTTCAATATGTTTCTGTGTTGTAACATCCCAGGGATTGGATTGGAGAACTCTCTCCTTCTGACCTAATGTAAATTCGAGCTCACTAAGGACTTGAACCTTGGAGACCTGATACACGATAATTCAACACCGGCTGACTGAGGGGATAGAAAATACTCACATCCGCTGTTGAGGTAGAGTCGCCACCCCAAACACCCCGTTCGATCGCGAGTTGAGTTATGACACCAAACAGTTCCTTACCGCTCGGAGCACCAGTTCTCCAGGTAAGCAGCATTTCCTCCATCTTACTACGAGTTGCCTGATCCACCTGCTGATAAGTGTCGAGGAATAACGGTATAGCGAACGGCGCAAAATGGCGCGCGTACGGGTCAAAGACATTCTTCGAGATAGCATCGAGGAGATAGAATGCGGGTAGTTTCATCCAAGGAGGTACCTGATAAGGAACGAACCAAAAATGGAAAGATGAGTCAGCTACTTGGCTGCGGAGGGGGAAAGAGCAAAAAAAAACAAGCAAACATCGTGGTCTACAGTAGGAAGGACTCGTTCTCATGGACTCGCCCTCTTCGTACCGCTGTCAGCAGCGGTGCCCTTCGACGGGGCGATGAGAGGTTATCTTTGCTCAGACTACGTGAAGAGGTCTATATACATAGTTTGCAAGCAACAGACCACTCTGCAAAGCGAAAAGACGCTCGCCCATCCCATCCGCTGTGATCAAGTAAAAATTTCATTGCAATGATCATAGGCTCACCCTTCTGATGTGCGAGTCAATGCACTGTGCGACCACGTCGGCCCATCTTGAGTATTCTTGAGCGAACATGGATAGCGTCTGGATTATCGGCCTGGAGTTAATGGTAAGCTCTGCCAGACGGGCAGTAAAATCACGTCGGAACGAGTTGGGATCCACATGAAATATCGGAGGGGCAGGTAGTGGTGGTTGCTGGTAGGAATATGCTGCTAGGGCAGACTGATAGCCTGGTGCTGGATAAGTGACCTGCCCGTAGGCGGGGGGCTGAGAGTACATCGACATGTCACTTCAAGCTTATAACGCCGTAAGTTCCTGCCAATGTTACACGAGTTTCACCTAGAAACGCCAAGCGAGTAGACTCTGATTTAATATTTCACTTAAAAGTGACGGTGGCCGGAGCTCCCAATGAAACGGTGATGGTGGGTGAAGGTAAAGAAGTAGATGGCACTGCGCTGGCTTGGAAATCGCCGCCTTATGGTAATTTAATCTCCGACCGCGAATAGCCAGTCAGCCTCCTCACTGTGCAGGATATAGTGTACAAAGCTCAACGGCCTTAAGAACAACGGCAACCACAAAGTAAGTCGCTTTCGTTGCATTCAACGACAATATAGTCGTTCTCATCGCGTTTCTGGTGTCGTGGATCTTATTTCCTGCATCCTGGTACCGTGAAACCGATGGATTCCATCGGCCATCCGAGGATAACTAGTTGCTAACTGCCCTGTATCTCAGATGCGCGACGTCCTCAAGACCGAAGAACTCGATGTTCCTGAAGGCGTGACCGTCGAGATCAAGGCTCGGGTTATCAAGGTGACTGGTCCACGGGGCTCGCTCACGAAAAACGTCCGCCATATCGACATGGATATCCGAGCAGTTAAAGCTGGCAAGAACAAGACGAAAATTATCTTGGCTGTCTGGCAAGGGGGTCGCAAGCACGTCGCCTGTCTAAACACTATCAGAAGTCTGATCAACAACATGATCATCGGGGTCACGAAGGTATGTCATCCATTTTTGCGCTGAATAAAACGCTGATGCGGCAATTAGGGCTTTCTCTACAAAATGCGTGCGGTCTATGCACACTTTCCCATCAATACTATCATTCAGGATGACGGGCGGAAGCTGGAAATTGTAAATTTCCTGGGGGAGAAGGTGCGTCTGACGAGAACTGCTTTGGAAATATAAGTTAATTCTCGGCAGGCTGTTCGGCAGGTCGATATGTTGGACGGCGTGACAATAGTAGAGTCAAAAACACAAAAGGATGAGCTTATCCTGGAGGGCAATGACATCGAAAACGTCTCGCAATCAGGTATTTCAATAGCCAAGACGGATGAACCAGCGATTGACAGGTTTTCGCAGCCGCATCGATCCAAGGTAGTTGCAGAGTACGGAACAAGGATATCCGTAAATTCCTTGATGGTGTCTATGTTTCGGAGCGGACGACGGCAATCACGGACTAAGAGGCGTTGAAACTGGATGGGTTGGACACCGTACTCAAAAGCCATGCCAAGTATGCGGTAATTTCCAACAACTCTGTATGATCACGCATGCCATGCCAGTTCATTATTCTACCTGCATGATACATGACAGCGTACTAAACCAACACCGTGAAAAGTTCATGGAATAAATGGGATCCATGTGCCAACGCGACGCCGATAAGCTTCATAGTCGTTGCCGAAGAATTGCACCAGAGCCCTTTCCTCAACTGTGAGGGATGAACAGAGAACAAACTGGACGAAGCAAGAGACAGACCTCGTGTACGGAAGTAGAAGAACCTCCAAAGGATTATGGCGAAACCTGTGAAGGTGACTGGATTTTGCAATACCATTTGCGTGCCCAGAGCCCAGTAGAAGAAACCGGCATAGGAGGGGTGACGGAACCACCTGGCGCAACATTGGATCGAATGAGTTGACCTTGATGTCAAACTGTTGACCTACGCGTATACTCCGTTGGTCACTAGTTGATGAGAGTCCCGTTTACGGAGTGCAACTGAATGCGAGAAATTGGTGGATGCATGCAGCATTGCGGTTGTCCTCAGTGCCTGTCCGACAAACACCAGAAGGACACCTATCGTGCTTACTCGGGAGAATGCGGCGAGTCATTGCATGAGTGACGCACCGATAGTAGAAATGTGTGTGTGAGACTTTGACGAGGGAACAAAGAACAATGTTACAAGGTATTCTATGAGCGCAGTGCCATTTGCGACATGGTACGTTTTGCCGTTTTCAAGCAAGAATGCTGAAGATAGCTAAGCCGTGGAGCCAGGTGTTGTAAAGAATTGTGACATGCTCACAGTCCACGCTACACTTTTCTAGATTCCAACCGGCAGTGACTGCGAACTCACCCCAGTGGAAAGCCGACCACGCTGCAACAAAGAAGCCGAGCTGATATGTGGCCCACCAGGGTGATGAGAAGCCTCCTTGTAGGAAAAGGTAAAACCCAAGGGCAAAAGAACCTCCGAGCAAGAATGATATCGTGGAGGCTGCGAGTGGAGTATTCGGAATGCTGCCGTGCGGCTCTATGTTCGCAGGAATTGTCATCAGGGTGTTCCTGTGTTCCTGTATACGTCGTTCGAAATCATCCGCTTGGATATCTTGCATATGTGCCATGGAGTCTAAAGGATACCAACCAGGCAATTTACTTTGCCTTATTAGGAACTAGTAACGGCGCTCATTGTTCTCTTCAAGCTCTACTAGAAACCCTGGCCAGAGTGCCATGCTGCGCTGGTACTTTCCCCGGAGATGTAACACATATCGTGCTAGCTTCAGGTGGCCCGTACTCCGTTCATTTGCATCCACGGCTCGAAATCAGACTTCCGATATCAGGAACATGGCACTTGTAGCTCACATTGGTATGTATTGACGGATTCGTCGTGGGGACCGCGCCTGACGCCGCGTGCAGACTCTGGTAAAACGACGTTAACGGAGTCCATTTTGCACAAGTCATCTTACATTCCATCCCCCGGCTCTGTCGACAGCGGAAGTACCACTACTGACTTCCTACCTGCCGAGAGGGAGAGAGGCATAACTATTCAGTCTGCAAGCATACCAGTCAAATGGAAAAACTGGAATTTTAATCTTATTGATACTCCAGGCCATGCCGACTTTGGTATGGAGGTCGAGAGTGCTAGCCGCGTGGTTGATGGTGCCGTTGTGTTAATAGACTCGGTCGAGGGCGTCGAAGCGCAGACGAAGGGTGTATGGGGGCAGCTATCCAAGTACGTATAGCATAGATTCGTTCAGCTCCATATTGACACTGATATTTACCCCATTTCCAGATACAATGTAACCACTCGCATGCTATTCGTCAACAAGCTTGACCGACCAGGAGCGTCTTTTAGATCTTCATTACTATCTCTCTTAACCCACAAGCTACACGCGAACCCTTTAGCAATTACACTCCCGTTGGCATCCATGAACCCAGAAAATTACTCTCGAGCGGAGCCAGGTATCGAAGGCTTGGTGGACCTTGTAAAATGGGAGATTTGGAAGTGGACGGAGGATGGAAGTCACACCTGCCAACCCCTCCCGCTGGTTAAAAATGCCTCAGAGTTTTCGGGGATCTTCCCGACCGGTCATCCCATCATCCCACACCTGGTACCCGCTCGAACAGCACTCTTGGAAAATCTTGCGATGTTCTCCGAAGATCTCATGGATCAACTCCTTGGTTTCCCATCAGATCCGTACTCTTATTTGCAAGTACACCCCACGGAAATCATACCTCACTTGCGAATGGCGACCATCAAAAATCAAGTTCTCCCTGTATTATGTGGTTCTGCCATCAAAAGTATCGGTACAGAGTTGGTCATGGACTACGTTGGACATTTGCTCGCGAGTCCTCTCGACGTACGCCTGCAAGTTGAATCTCCAGACGCCCCGGTGCGTTTGTTGGCTTGGAAGGTTGCTTGGAACAAACGAAAAGGATGGATGACATTTGTACGAGTGTACTCAGGTGAGTCTATGATCGACTGAGGCACCCCGCGCCCCTTTCCAATGACCTTGTCACCTAGGGACCCTCAAGGGCCAGAGGGCTGTATACAATGTCAACACGGGTCAGAAAGAGCAGATTTCAAAAATTCTCTTGCTGTATGCCTCGGAAGCAGAGGAAGTAGATTCTCTTCCATATGGCTCCGTTGGAGTCGTTCTCGGCCTCAAGCACACTCGCACTGGGGACACCCTTGTTGACACGCGTGACCTAGGAAAATCTGACTCCTCTCAAATCTCACTTCGAGGGGTCACACCACCTCCAGCCGTGATGTCAGTCTCAGTCATCCCTAATTCCCACTCTGACCTCGACCCGGCCCAAGAAGCCATCCGCTCGTTAATTCGTACGGATCCTTCAGTCCGCATGGATAACCAGGAGGGCCAAATCCTCGTCCACGGCGCTGGCGCCCTGCATCTAGAGATCATCGAAGGTCGGCTGAGGGATGAATGGGGCGCTAAATTCGAGTTTGGTAACCGTCAGGTCAGCTACCGAGAATCAACCAATTCCAGGATCTCCACGCGGCTGGAAGAATGGTCAACAGAGATTGCCCAGAAAGCGACGACTGTTAAGATTGCATTATCAATAGCACCCCTTGGAGAGGATGAACAAGGTGATCCAGCATTCGATGGTAATCTCGTGTTGGATGCCCGAGGCCAGTCACTCAAGGCCCCTGATTCTTATTCAAGCCAACTGGATCCATTTGCGAACCTTGCGCGTGGTATTACAAGTGCCCTCTCCAGTTCCCCTCACACGTCCCTCCCACTGTCGCATGTCAAGGTCCAGATAACACAATACATTCTTCCACATCAGGCGCCGCCGTCCATGCTCACCGGTGCAAGTTCATACATATTGCGCTCTAAGCTTAGAGATGCAGGAATGGGTCCTATCCTTGAACCTTATATCAACCTCAAAGTTTCCGTCCATGTGGATACCCTCGGCAAAGTTGTCAAAGACATCACAGAGAATGGGGGTGAAGTCCTTGACCTTACCAGTTCGTCGGTAGCAGTTGACGAGGATGGGGATCCGTATCCCTCGGATGGACTGTATATGCCTCCCGAGGAACTTTCGCCTTCCTCAACTTCTCTTAGGGCATCTTCGTCCGAATTCGCTCTGCCACAAGCAAAACGAACGATCTATGCTATTGCTCCGTTGAGTCGAATGCTGGATTATTCGACACGATTGCGTGCGTTGTCTGGTGGCCATGGTAGCTTCGACGTGACAAACGCGGGATTCCGACAGGTTGCAGAGCCTCGCAAAATCGAGATATTAAGAGAGATTGGACGCGCTTAATACATATGACAGACATCTTTACTGGTCGATGTCATCCTATAACAGCTCCTTTACTTCATCCGCATCTCCAAACAATACTGCTCCATCCATATCGTCATCATCATCAGCTGCAATAGCATGCATGTGACCCGCTGCGTTGAGTGTTTGACTGAAGTTCATGAGGTCATCGTCGCTATAATCATCCTCTTCGATTCTTGACATTGCATCGTGGAAGCGAGGCACAGGAGGAAGAGTCCTTTCTCTTGCGAAGGGTGCTTCGCTCAGTGCCCTGTCGTACTCTGGAAGGAACAGCGGTGTATTCGCTCTCTGATCTGCCATAGCAGATCCGTTGGACGGAAGGAGCGATGATTCCAAGCCTCCACGCTGAAGTGACGTTCCGAGACCCACCGACTGCAGTTTAGTTTCTACGCGTACAGGTGGCCACGGCTCGACGACTACGCAGAGACAATGGCCGGATATAGGGAAAGATTGGTACTTGAGCTTGAGGAGAGGCTTTGGTTTCTTTTCTTCTTCCTCGACAACAAGTTCGATATCCGCTATATCAGGCGACAGGCTTGGTTGGTCGTTCGCGTCCCACGCAACCGTGTCTCCATCTTTGATGACAGGACTGATGGGTTAGCCACCGCGAAGAACAGCTCAATTACATACCGGAATTTTCGGAGGATCCTCCATCGATTTCAGGAGGCGGAGAGTTCATGGCGACATCTTGAGATATATCCTCTACATCCTCGCCATCGTCTTTTTGACATACATCAATGATGATGCGACGTTGCTTTCGTACCGGGCGAGGCTCTCTTGGTATGGGATCAACGTCATCCGTGTATTCTTCGCTCTCTTCGGCGGACCATTCATCCTCATCAAGATGACTCTGGGAAATTTTGTCCTTTTCTTTAGACTCGGTACGTTTGCGCTTGCTCTGCTTGGCAGACACTTGTGTGTTTAATTTCTTCTTTTGGGGACTCGGAGAGGCAGGCTTGGGAACTGCTGCCGGACGGAGGGGCGTAGTGACAAAACACCTAGACTAAAGATCTCATTAAGTTTCGGAGGCCATTGGGTCGACGCATTTGCCTAGTAGTACCTTGAAGAGGACTGTGTGAGGCTCGGTCTTCCGAAAGAAATAAGCAAACTGGTAGGTTTCTGTGATCCAATTGCATAAGTGAACAAACAACCAAGCTAACGAGGTATATACGGACCTCCACGGTGGACCTCAACGGTTCCTCGTTTCTTACCAGGTGGCGCTCCTGGGCCAAAGTGAACATCCTTCTCCGCCTGAAGCTTCGGGATGATTCTGCGGAACTGTTCAATAATTATGTTGTAATAGTAAATGTCAACGCACAATGGTCTCAAATCCGCAAGTACATGTTGTAGGATTACATCCGACATCCAATCGATGTGCCGTTCATCGAGGTAAAGCTGGTCAATCCATTCGTCAGGTGCGTGCGGGACAAACGAAAATCTTTGCTGACGAATAGTGGGAGAACTATATTCGTGGAAATGCGCAAATAGTACGCGTTTCTTGGCCTGAACTTGAAGGTCATTATCATAGAGTGACGGACGTTCAAGACAGGAGGTGTTGCTGCCGTGGCGGCTGGGACCCTGCCAGGACTCGGACTCAGTACTCAAGGCTGCGAGGCTGGTTCGACTCAAAAGGTCATACCGTAGGCGGCCCCTAAGTCAGAGTACAAGGAGACCACTGTGTACTTAATTTCAATGCCCAAACGTGATCCAACTACTGGCAAAAGACGAACAGGACAAGCGTCACTAATGTAGCATCAATGCTCCACCGAACGTGAGTAATACGCGTTTACAGATCGTTAATATCAACACCGGGGCCTGAGATGATGGCCTTGATAACGCCCTTCCCGTCGCCGCTCTTTCCATTACGGGTAGTTTGGAATGCGAGAGGAGAGTTCTCGAAGGAGAAGCTGATATCATGTGGAATATTGTCAACGCGGACACAGACTCGCGCAGAAACTGACCGATGTGAAACCAAAGGCTTTAAGTCTATCTTGCCTTGAGCAGCCAGAGCAATAGCTAGCTGATAATCTCCAGGCTACAGCCAGTCAGGTTTCAAAAAAAGAGGACAAGGTGAAGGAACGAACGCCGTAGCGGAAGGATCCTTTCATCACTAGCTCTTTCACAAGCACAATACTCATGTCAATGGTGATATCAGATGAGCCCATGCCAACCTTGGGGAGATGAACTGTGAATGAAATCACTAGCTGCACGCTCCAGAACTCACCTGCACGTACGTCCCTCCAAATTTCACGATGCGGATACCAGTCTGAATAGAAACCTCAGCCCCGGACGCATCGACGACAAGATCGATAGCAGTAGGACCCCGCTCTGCGATACCAAGTTGCTGCTTCAGCGCCACTGCTGAGCGTTTAGAGTATGCAATTCGACCCTCGTCATCTGTTACTGGCGGGGGCTGGTATACGTCTGTGGCAGCATAAGATTTCGCAAACTCAAGACGACCCGATACGATGTCGATTGCTACAATGCGGGAAGCTCCAAGGGCCTTTGCGACAGCCATGCAGAGGATCCCAACAGGACCGCAGCCAAAGACAGCTACTGATTGATTTGCTCTGAGCCCCCCGAGCTTTGACACTGCATGGATAGCAACAGACAATGGCTCCATCTTGTGTAGTTGAAGTAAGTCATCGAAAGCCGTCCATGTGTGCGAACCCTCACCATTGCACCGTCTTCGAGAGTGAGATGAGAAGGAAGGGGGTAAGCAAGATCTGAGGGAACAGCATAATAGCGACAGAGTGTGCCGTCATAGGGCGGAGTGGCGGCGAACTTGATGTCGGGGCATAACTTCGCAAATGAAGATATCAATCATCCGCATTGGTGCCACAAAGTGGATAGTGACCTGGTATCTCCCTTCCTTGCACGCATCACACTTTCTGCATGTAGCCCCAGGTTCGATGGCAACACGATCACCTGGTTTGAGGTGGGTCACAGAAGATCCGACTTGGAAGAATGGTCAACACTGATGACTACTGTTCGAAAATTAAAGTAATACCTGTAGAAACGACTCCAGATGACTCGTGGCCGAGTACCTCGAGGGTAGGGAAGATTTAGCACACGATATCTGGTATACACTATAGGACAACGAACCATGTCAGATCCACGTGAGAGTACATAGTCCCCGATCCCTCCGTGCACTAGGAAATGAATCTTAGATAAAGAGTGAGATGTGATCACAAGCACCGCGATAAAGTGAGACGTTACGTCAGATCCACAGATCCCTGTAAATTGAAACAGGTCAGGTCAACGAAAGTTGAGCAAGATTCAGATGCACCTGTCTTCTTCACTTCCACGAGGACATCGTGAGCACCGACTGACTCGGTGGTTAACGTATGTTTCTAGACGGCGGAGGTGTCCTAACTCACTTTCAGGGATTGGGCGTGGTTCGAATTCAGTATGCTTGATTTTCTTGAGGACGAAAGATGTATTGTCTG
>JBBPKY010000386.1:0-19410 GCA_038089495.1 Xerocomellus dryophilus
TTGAGATAGGCAGTAAGGCCCATCTTATATAGTGTCTAGGTATGTTTGTACCTATTGACATAAACCTTATTATTGTATGATAAGGAGATAAGAAGGTAAGCCATGATTGGCTGATAAGGAATGGTGCAATAATGACACCATACGGCATGATAATGACATCATGATAATTGATAAGAAATAATGTCATATCTATGACTAAAGATAAGGATGAGTAATATGGATAGCATCAAGATAAGGTCAAGGACTGTTCTAGAAGCTGGTATCAGAAATAATAATTCTAAATAAGAAATACCAGAATTTCAACACTCCTCCTTGCTATTCATCTTACAATGGCTTGTAAGGTATAAGTCAAAGTGGCTTTCTTCTGTCTTTGAACTTTTGCTTGCCCAAGTTCTTGGTAAAGATGTCAGCAAACTGCTGATCTGTTGGAACATAGTAAAGTTTGATTTCCCCAAACTCTACTGATTCACAGATGTAGTGTTCCGTCATATGAATGTGTTTAGTTTGTCCTTCTTGAGTAGGGTTAGAAGCTAAAAATATTGCACCTTAATTGTCAATGCAAAGAGGTAGAGGACCAAGTTTAAATTGGAATTCTTCATATAAATTCCAAATCCAATGAAGCTGTTTGGCAGTTTTGGTCATGGCACAATATTCTGCTTCTGTAGAAGAAAGTGTAACTCTTCGTTGTTGCCTAGATAGCCAGGATACAATGCCATTTCCTAAGAATACAGCATATCCAGTGGTGGATCGTGATGTTTCAACATCACCAGCCCAATCTGTATCAGAGTAGGCATATAGTCTGTTTTGGTCTCCATGTCCAGTATATTGTATGCAGAGATCCTTTGAGGATGCCAGATAGCAAATAATATAGATCGCCTTCTACAAGTGTTCTTCTATTGGATTAGAAGAAAACTGGGACATTTTAATGACTGCAAAAGCTATGTCTGGTCATGTTCCAAGCATCACATATAACAGTAATCCAATGACCAACTGATAGCGACTTCAAAGTGTTGCATTTGACTGTTCCTTGTTAAGATTTGGTCTCAGATTATATCTGGTAGGAAGAGGTACAGAGACTGGTCTACAATCCTCTTGACCAAATTGTTTTATGACTTTCTCTGCATAGCAGGTTTGGTCTAGAGTGATTGTGTGCTTTTGGCAATCTCTTGTAATCCTCATATCTAAATATTCTTTTGCTAAACCAAGATCCCTTGATTCCCATCATTGCATGAATTGTTTCTTGTGATTGAGGATTTGTGCCTTGTTACTATCCATAAATCGAGCATCATCAACATAAACAAGTACGATGATTAATTCATCACCCTGAATCTTGAAGTAAGTTCCTGGGTCTGCTTTGCAATGGTAAAATCCCATCTCTAGGAGACTTTTGTGCAACTGTTTATTCCATTGCAGTGCTGATTGTTTCAATTCATAAATGGATTTCTTCAGGCAACAGACTTTTCTCTCTTTGCCCTTGACTATGAAACCTTCAGGTTGTTCCATATAAATTTCTTCATCCAGCTTACCAAAAAGATAGGTGGTCTTGACATCTAGTGCTTCAATTTCCCAGTCATGAAGCGCTGCTAGTGCCATGAGTAGTTGGAATGTTTCGAACTGAGCAACTGGGGAAAAGGTTTTTTCATAGTCTATTCTGAAAATCTGTGTGAATCCATTAGCGATGAATCTTGCTTTCTTGCATCCATCAGATTTGATAGCAAAAACACATCTCCCTTGGATGGTTTGGCAACCCTTAGGTAGGTCTACCAATTTCCATACCTTTCTCTTATTTTTTCATTTATGGCAGCCATCTGTAATCCTTGATCTTCCTTAGACATTTTGAGAACATCTTTATATTGTTTAGGAAGAGGATTAGGTGTTGCATCCATGGCCATAAATAGGTGATATCATATCCACTTTGATGAGTACATCAAACCAAGATCTGGATCACCTGTGCAGGAACACAAAGGGATATGATAATTCTAGTGGAGAGACTTACTTAGAATAATGGTTCTTGGTTGAAGACTAAGGTGAAGTTTATAAGAGACTAGTAGGATACTAGGATCTTTAAGTGGACTGAAGTGGGAGTGAAAGAACAACTGCAGTCATTATTGAGATAGGTAGTAAGGCCCATCTTATATAGTATCTAGGTATGTTTGTACCTATTGACATAAACCTTATTATTGTATGATAAGGAGATAAGAAGGTAAGCCATGATTGGCTGATGAAAGAAATGAACTCTACCTATAGGACTTGGGATATTAGGGAATAATTGAGCTTCTTCCTTCCTCCTCAATTATCTTTGCAAAATGTTAGTTGACAATTACTTTTCAGATCTTCTCTGATACATTATGGCCCTTCCTACACCCCAAATTAAATTTGACAACACTCTCATCAGTCGCATTCCCACACTTACTGGGCAAAAGAACTATGATATCTGGCAGAAATGTATCACATCCACTTTTTTGACATATTCTGTCTGGGAATTTGTTGATGGAACTCTCACTTATGCTAGCCTCCCTGCTGGGGCTGACTTGGCAGACCATCAAGCTAGGTGGAAGCTTCTAGACAAATGTATACTTGGCATTATAGCCAGTATGATCAATGATTCCCTACTCACCCATGTTAGCTTCACATGGGCTGATCCTAATGCTCCCATTTACATGTCTAAGACACTCTGGGATAAACTGAAAAGTTTATATGGAACCGCTGGACCTGCTGGGATGTTCCACCTCTTCAAAAGAGCTTGGACCTGCCACATCCATCCTAACCACACAACAGATGATATCAATTGTCTTATGACACTTTTTATCCAGATGTCTTCTGCTGGTTTCAATCTCCAAGAAAATGTTTACGCCATGATCCTCCTTTCAAATCTTCCAAATGATTATCACACTCTCACCTCCACTATCATGCAAACCCTTACTGCTGCCAATTTCAACATGGAACATGGTACATCATATATACTTTCAGAAATGGAACTTTGTGCCATACATCATCCATTAGCTGCTCAGATTTCACATGCAGAATCCGAAGACCCTTCTTCTCTTATTAACAGGACCAACATTATTTGATGCGGTCCTTAAAATAAAAATCAATGGAGGAACCAGACCCCCTCTTATCAAAAACCATCGAACCCACCTTACCAATCTCCTGGCTATCAAAACCAGCAAATTGGTTCTAATCAGAATCCAGGCCAGAAGAAAGGTAAAGGTCCTATGAAATCGAAGTCCCCTAACAAGGGACAAAAGAAAAAGTGGTATAATCAGCAACAACAGTTGAAAGGCAAGGAAAAAGCTCCCACTTGTGCAAATGAGCATGTCTCTTTTGCCAACAAGGTCCAAATGGACCAAGTACAGCTGGAGAACAAGAATATCATGGAAGAAGAATATTTTCTTTCTAGATTTGCAGATTATGAAGAAGATCAAGAGAATCATGAGATGGAAGACTTATCTTTTATTACTGCTGCTGCTGGATGGGGAGATAGAAATGCCAATGAAGATGATGGAATAATAGTAGCCAGGCCATCTAGACAGCCCTTTCGATTCCCTTCCTTCAAGGAGAGTCCCTTTTGAAGAGAAGGAAGCTATCAAGAGACCCACAATGAAGAAAAAGTTGAAGAAGATTTGTTTTTCTATTGGAGGATTGGCTAGTTCATCTAATCATTTCAATAACCTTGATCGGTTAGATCATATCCAGACAAATCTACCTGCTTCACCTAGAGAAGTAGCCATGGTTTACCCCCACAAGGCATAGGAGAACATTGTTTGTACTCATGCAAGCTGTGCAGATATGATTCTGAAAATGATTATAGCCTTTACTTGTATCATGGCACTTTTGCGCTAGGAGGAGATACTGAAAAAGAATTCACCAGACACTATTGGATGATTGACAGTGGTTGCACTGATCATCTTTCACCTTTCAAAGATGACTTTGCACATCTAGGTCCTCAAACCTGCTATGCAGTCATTGCTAACAGAGAATGAGTACCGATATATGGTTCTGGCAAGATCATAATCCATCAACAATGCAAAGGATCGAAACCACTTGTACTAGAAGAAGTATGGTATGCTCCACATGCTGGTCACTGACTTCTGTCAGTTCCAACACTTACTAGTCAATGCTACAAATGCCTGATTAGTGACCAAGAAACCAGTATCTGGGGCAACAATGAGTGTTTGGTGATATGGGCAACCATCTCCTCACCTAACAACAACCTCCATTGGTTTCAGTCTACTGTGATTACTCCAACAGATGGTTGATTCAACTCATTGATTAAGGAAGATTCTTACAAACTTTGGCATCATTGCTTTGGACATCTATCCAAGAATGCTCTACACAAAGCCCCTCAACATGTCATTGGTATGCCCACTGTTGCACCACCTGGATCGAATGCTCCCTGTAAAGGCTGTGCCTTGGGAAAAATGCATGATCATCCCTACCCCACTTCCAGGAAACAAGCCACATATCCTCTTGGACTTTTTCATACTGATTTGGTTGGGCCTATGTCTACTGAATCACAAACTCATGCTCATTATATTCTTACTTTCATCAATGATTTTTTGGGTTATTCTCTTGTTGTGTTTATTCATAACAAAGATGCTACTTTACAGTATTTCAAGGCTATGGTTGCCTGGGCTGAAACCTTTACTGGTTACTTGCTTACCTCTGTATGTTCAGACTAAGGGGGGAAATTTATGGCTGGAGAACTCCAATCATTCTTCTGTTCCAGAGAAGTCACTCATCAGACTTCAGTTCCTCATACACCCCAACAAAATGGTTGTGCAGAGAGGTTCAATCAAACTTTGCTTGAAAAAGCAGAAGCTATATGCCAACATGCTTGCATGCCACGATTATTCTGGCAAGATGCTTGTGAAACTGTATTACATGTCTATAATAGGCAACCCATGCATCATCATGATTGGAAGACTCCTATTGAAGTGTTCAATGGAGGTAAACTGGATGTATCCTACTTTAGGATATTTGGAACACATGCATATGTGTTCATTCCACTGAAACAGTGACAAGATAAGTTGTCTCCTAAATCAGAGGAGATGATTTTTATTGGGTATGAACCAAACACTAAAGGCTATTGCTTTTGGTCTAAAGAGAGGAGAGTATTCATTTCCACAAACACCATCTTCAATGAGAAACTCTTTCCTTACTGTTCCAGAGATAAGGAAGACAGACACGCCCCTATTCCAATAAAAGATGAAAACCTGTTTACAGCATCTGATGACCTTACACCTGACAATTCTTGACCAAGGGATCCAAAACCCTCTCAAGATGTATTTGTCCCAATACCTCTAGGCTTAGGTCCACATCCCAATCAACCATTTCCACCAGAAGTTGGACACGCTTCTGGAGATACCTCACCATCCTCTACTCCATGGGTTCTACCAATAAAGGAGTTATTACCTTTTGGCCTTTTCAATGACTCACTAGAATCATTGGGAAACGATCCACCATCATATCACACTTCACCATTATGACCTGGTGTTAAACAAACCACACCAGATACTGGACACCAAAGCTCTGTCTTCGACAAGCACCAATATAAACATTACATGCTTCCAGGTGCCTCTTCAGAAGAAGAAGAGAGATTAGATCAACAAAGATTACTTTTGACTAACCTATTTCCCGAAAGGGAAAGACAAACCCTGGAAAACAATCCTCCTCTAACTGGTACTCAAGTCTGGTTACCACCTCATCAATCCCCTAATGAAACTTTAACTGAGTTTCACAATCGTCCACATCAGGATCAATCTACGATCCATAATAGAGCCTTGTTTTGACCACCTGTTAAAGCAAGGAGATCCTCTTGCATCCCTATATCCTGGATAATCCTGGATAATACATATGGAAATAGACCTATACAAATTGAGAGAGATCTACAGGGACTTGCACCAATTCAGGAGGAGCCAATGATGATTGATCCTACACCAACAAATGAAGCAGGTGATCCAGATCTTGGTTTGATGTACTCATCAAAGTGGATATGATATCACCTATCAATGGCTGCGGATGCAACATCTAATCCTCTTCCTAAACAACATAAAGATGTTCTCAAAATGTCTAAGGAAGATCAAGGATTATGGATGGCTGCCATAAATGAAGAAATGAAATCTCTTCATGAGAGAAAGGTATGGGAATTGGTAGACCTACCGAAGGATCGTCAAACCATCAAAGGGAGATGGGTTTTTGCTGTCAAATCCAATGGATGCAAGAAAGCAAGATTCATTGCTAAAGGATTCACACAGATTTTTGGAATAGACTATGAAGAAACTTTTTCCCAAGTTGCTCGGTTCAAAATGTTCAGACTACTCATGACACTAGCAGCGTTCATGATTGGGAAATTGAAGCACTAGATGTCAAGACCACCTATCTTTTGGCAAGCTGGATGAAGAAATTTATATGGAACAATCCAAAGGTTTCATAGTTAAGGGCAAAGAGAGAAAGTCTGTCGCCTGAAGAAATCCATTTATGAATTGAAAAAATCAGCACTGCAATGAAATAAGTAGTTGCACAAAAGTCTCCTGGAAATGGAATTTCACTGTTGCAAAGCAGACCCAGGAACTTACTTCAAGATTCAGGATGATGAATTAATCATCATACTGATACAATTTCTCTCCTTCATATGCATATGTACTTGTTTTCTTTCCTTTGTTGAGTCCTTTCTGGCCCAAGCATATTTTTCCTACATTGGATCCATTGTCTCTGTTTCTTTGATTGTGTAACTGTCTCTCTTATCCTTTTGTGATAATCCCACGCCATTCCCATTATCTCTTACTGAAAGGGGAATACTCATGTTTGTCTTATCTCTCATGGACAGCTTCTCTGTTCTAGCTGGTTCTATCACACCAGCTACATATGTGTTCCTGCTTACTCATAGTTTTCACTCTATTCCATAGGATTCTATGCTTACGTGTCCTTTGGTATAAGTACTCTGCTGCCATGTATTGTATTCTTTATTCTTGATCTATACAATCTAACATACCTCTTTGAATCCTTAAACTGTCTAGCTTAAGTCTTCATCCTTGACCTTTGACCTTGACCTTGCATTTGTCTTGACAATGTTGTGTCTCTCCATGAGTACCTCCATTGAAATGACCATTGTACACTCAACTTCCTTTGGGTATGCCTCATGTAACAAAAGATCAAGAATTATCCCCTTATCCCTCCTATCTAGGAGAAGGACCACCCATCCTTGAATCACAGCATCCCACTAAGCCCTGAGAAGAGTCTATGGACTCTACCAACAGTCTGATGATGAGGAAGAACATCCTTTGCCCCCTCAGACTCCACAACCTCACAGACAAAGAAACCCCCATGTAGTTGTTCCCCCTGTACCCTCGCACCAAGCACCCAGTACTACCCCAACCCCACAGAACAATCTAGTAAATCCAGAACCTCCATCATCCATATCCACCCAGTCCACCAAACTCAAGGTGGCTCTCCCCACCAATTTCTCTGGAGAATCCAAAGACACTATGCATTGGATCAAGGCCATGAAGGCCTACTTCAAGATTAACCCCACTTTGTATGGCACTGACGAGCACCAAGTCACCATCACCTTGAACAAAATGAGTAAGGAACAGGGCATCAAATTCTTTGAAAACTGGCTTGATATCTTCAGTAACTTCTCCATTGATGCCAAAGAAAAGACCTTCAATAAGTTCATTGAGAACTTCACCTCCACATTCTGTCCCTTCAACCTCAAAGCCACCTTGCATTATGACCTCTCCAAACTTGTACAAAAATCCACTAAATGCTCCAATGGAGTCGTCAATGATGGCTTCCAACTTTATATCACTGAGTTCCAGAACCTGTCTGCCAAAGCAGGAATCACCAACAATTCCATCCTCATTGACCAGTTCTTGCTGGGACTAGACCAGCAACTCACTACCATAATCCTGTCCATGTCCTCCATACCCACCACCATTGCTGAATGGATCAAGCAGGCCAAGACCTTCCATGCCCAGAAAATGACAATTTTTGCCCTCAAATCTGGGAGGTCTCCCACCACATTTCACAACCCTCACCCACCTTGTAATCCCAATGCCATGGACATTGATGCTGTAACCCTAACCAAGCTTACCCCCACTGAACGCGCCAAATGCATCAAAGAAGAAAGATGCTTCCGTTGCCAAAGGATGGGACACAATGCCATGCAATGCAACAATACTCGAAGCCCCCCACCTAGGTTCACTCCTTGTCCTCAAATGATTCACTCAACAAAAACCCAGAACCCCTCAACCACTTCTTCCTCCCAGGTTACGTTTACAACCCCTTCCACCATAGATGCCTTTGTTAACTCTCTGAAGACCCAGGAAAAGGATGAAGGAGAAATCCTTCAAGTACTTCAGATGTGCTTCGAAGAACTAAAAGAAGAAGTCTCCTTCGTCTCCACTATGGATTTTTAAAATGAGAAGCCGCCTCAACATCACCTTCTTGTACCTCTCCTCATGTACTTGTAGCATCTATGAATGAAAGAATGCTGTGTTACCCTGTCAAGCTACTCATAGGAGGACAAACCGTCAAAACCACAGCCCTAGTAGACTCTGGAGCTACTGGTAATTTCATTGACCTAGGACTACTATCTCTTGCCAACTTCCCTTTGAAGAAACTCCCTGAACCAATTAAAGTGTTCAACATCAACAGAACCACCAATTGACAAGGAACCATTATGTGGAAAGCTCAAACACAACTCACTCTTTCCCAAGCCCCAGAAAACTTAGAACTAATGGTTCTCAGTCTTGGCCACAAACAAATAATTCTAGGAATGCCATGGTTACAATCCAAGAACCCGCATATTGACTGGAGAAGGAAGACCTTGACCTTTCCCAACTCCATCCCTCTCAATGACAACAAAGACCTCCCCACAAAGGTACTTACTCTGCTGGCTAGGTATGGACATCAACATGGAACTTGGCTGCCTCTGCTCCCAAAGGTATTCATCGGAGGATGTTGCATCTCTTAGTGAGTACCTTCCCCCAGTGGAACCATACTGCAAACACCTCAACAAGATCACAATTTCCATCCAACTGGCACAAGAAACAAAAGCCTCTGAATTTGCCCTCCCTAAATGGTGCAAAGACTTCGAAAATGTATTCTCAGAATGAACACATGGCCAACTTCCCCTGCATTGTCCTTATGACCACACCATTGAACTCAAAGAATCATTCGTCCCTAAGATTGCTAAGGTGTATCCCCTTAACCCCAAGGAATAAGAAACTTGCAAGGCATTTATCGATGAACACCTTAAGACCAGACGAATTGTACCATCAAAATCACCCTAAGCTGCCCCTTTCTTTTTCATCCCCAAGAAAGATGGATCCCTTCATCCTTGCCAAGACTATCAACATTTAAATTCCCATACCATTTAGAATGCTTACCCTCTCCCGCTTATCCTGGAACTTATCGATGACATGAAAGATTCCACCCTGTTCACCAAGTTTGATGTACATTGGGGATATAACAACATTCGCATCAGAGAGGAGGATCAATGGAAAGCCACCTTCATCACCTCCTTTGGCCTCTTTGAACCCACAGTCATGTTTTTTGGCTTCTGTAATGCCCCCTCCACTTTCCAATTGTTCATGAATCACAACTTCACTGACATGATCGCAGAATGATGGCTCAAGATTTACATGGATGATCTGGGAATCCATACTCAGAACAATCTTGCTCTCCATCACAAACACACTCTCCGCATTCTCCACTGCTTATGCAAACATGGATTGTCCCTCAAGTTATCCAAGTATACTTTCGATACCCCATGAATGGAGTACCTCAGCATGATCATTGGCCAAGGAAAAGTAGAAATGGATCCTACCAAGCTCTCCGCTATCCATGAATGGAAACCCCCAACCTCTGTAAAAGGCATTTGCTCATTCCTTGGGTTTGCGAACTTTTATCACAAATTCATCCCCAACTGCTCCCATGTTATTGCCCCTCTTAATCTATTGACTAAGAAAGATCAACCCTGGCTATGGACCAACCTTCAGCAACATGCATTTGAAACTCTCAAAAGCACTTTTGCATCTGGACCAGTTCTCTCCATTCCTGACATATCTCGACCTTTCTCTATCATGACTGATGCCTTCCTCCTGGCAGCTGGTGCTATTCTTCTTCAATCTGATACCAATGGTGATCTTCACCCATGCGCCTATTATTCTCACACCTTCGCCCCTGTGGAATGCAACTATGATATCTATGATTACGAACTCCTCGTGGTCATTCTTGCCCTTACTGAGTGGTGTCAATATGTCTAGGGAACCTCTCATCCCGTCACGATTATCACTGACCATAAGAACCTCTCTTACATTAAAGATCCACAGAAATTGTCCTGTCACCAAGCTCATTGGTCCTTATTCCTCCAAGACTTTGACATAGTTTGGAAAGTGTTACCTGGCACTAAGCTTGCCCCAGTGGACACTCTCTCCCGATGAGATACTGTCAACACCTCCACTGACAACACCAATGCCTCCATCATTCCCAAACCTGCCATCATCAATGCTCTTGATCTTCCCCTCACTTGTCACATCCAAAACTCTTTCTCCTCTGATCCCCTGGTTCTCCATGCCCTCCAAGCTCTTAATGAGGGCTCCCTCTATTCCCTCACTCTTCCCTCACCAATTGGTCATTTGACAATGGCCATCTATTTTATAAAGGTTGCCTCTATGTCCCACCGCCCGCCCACACTGCCCTATTACAGTTTATCCACTCATCCCCAACTACTGGACACCTTGGGCAATTCTGCACTAAAGCTGTTCTCGAACGCGATTTCTGGTGGCCTGGCCTGGCCACCTTTGTCAACAGTTTTATCTCTGGCTGTGCGATATGCCAACAAAACAAAGTCATCACTCATCCCATCACTCCACCTCTGTTCCCCCATCCGTTCCACCTCTACCTTGCCCTTTAAACAACTCTCTGTCAACCTTATCACTGATCTCCCTCCATCTAATGGTTATGATTCCTTGTTGGTCATGGTTGACCACAGCCTTATGAAGGGAGTAATTCTCTGCCCATGCTCTAAAACCATTGATGCAAAGGGAATCGCCCAACTCTTTTTCAACCACATATTCAAATGATTTGGCCTTCATGACACTCTCATATCTGACTGAGGTTCCCAGTTCACATCCACCTTCGCAAGAGAACCTGCTTGCATCCTCCAATATAATATTCGCCTGTCCATGGCCTATCACCCTCAGTCTGATGGTCAAACGGAACAGACCAACCAAGAGATCAAAACCTATCTTCATATCTTCTGTGCCAACAATCCCCACAAATGGTCCCAACACCTGACTGCCGCCAAATTCCAACACAATTCCATCCCTCATAGCTCCACTAAGGTTTTCCCATTCTCTCTCCTTCTTGGATATGAACCACACACCTATCCCTTCTTAGGCAAGATCTTTATTCCTGCTCTGGAAAGTCACCTATCTTCCCTCAATCTCATGAGAAAAGAAGCCTTGGCAGCACATGAAACCGCCCATCAGATCATGACAAAATTCTCCTCCAAGTGATTCTTTCCTTGGAAAGCTGGAGATAAGGTCTGGCTCAAAGCAACTACTCTCCACCTCCCCTACCCATCTAGGAAACTTGTTCCCAGATGCCATGGTCCTTTCGAGATCAGCCAGGTACTATCTCCCCTCACCTACCAACTTCGACTCCCACCTGCATGGAAAATCCACAATATATTCCATACCTCCCTTTTATCATTTTATTGCCAAACTGACACACATGGCCCCTCCTTCTCCCATCCTCCACCTGACGTCATAGAAGCCAAAGAAGAGTATGAAGTGGACCATATTATTTCCCACAAAGGGTCCCCTAGCTGACGCTTGTTCCTAACCACATGGAAAGGCTATTCCTCATCTGAAAATACCTGGAAACCTGAAAGCAATCTCTGTCATGCTCCCCTGAATCTTTCTGAGTATAAAAACAGTCATGATATCTCTTAGTCCCATTTTTCCCCTTGTTCATCTTCTTCCTAGGAAGCAGCATCTCTACATGAAGTACCCTCCTAGTGAATTTCTCTTGATTCAATTTTTTACAACAATGTTGTTTTTGTCTTCTTCCACCTCTTCTTCATCACTTTCTTCCTTGCCTTCATCTTTCCCATTATATTTATGACGAGTCTCGCCTACCTTGCTACCCATCTTAGCTGCCCATATGCTCTATGCCACCATTCTTGCAAACCTGGTCCTCCTTCATGCCATAGAAGACCTCCCTTTTTATGATGAAGATCTGATTTGTCAGGGATTAATTTGCCTCTTCCATGACACCACCACAATTCAGCAATACCAAGCATTGTCTAACCTCAAAAATCCTGAAGACAACTTTGGAGTATCTATCCACCTTTGCATGTCTAACCTTTCCAATTGCATTCTCACTATCTTACACCTTCAAGGATTCTATTTGTTCATTGAATAACTATCTCCCACTCTTCTTTACCCTACTTTTTGTCACATCTTTCTTTCTATAACCATGAAAGAAAGGGATCATTACAACACCTAGTCTAAACTCCCTCAATCCCCATCTCCTCTTCCTGTCCCTGTGCCCACTTTATCTTTGCCTTCCACCTCTTTACTCTCCAGAATCTCATCCCCTGCCCCTTCCAATGTCTGCTCCCTCACTGCAGTTAATCCTGAGTACAGATTAGACAAAAATGCCATTAATCATAATCGGTCTTTTGTGGTTCACATTGGTAATAATCATCCTATTATCTCTGCTCCCGAGCAACTTCTTTCAGTCCCCATTGTTCATCCTCCTGCTTCTGCCCTCACTGAATATTTTCGGTGCCATGGCCACAGTTACTATCAAGAGAATTTCCCCCACTACATCTGCCCCCACTGCCACGTTTCCACTCCAGGACATTCACAATCTGCTTGTCTTTCTATCCAATGCAAGTTTTGTAGCCAATGGGGCCATATCACTCGAGTCTGTCCCACCCGAATCTGTGGTAATTGTGATACAGGAGGCCACATCACTGACAATTGCCCACTGGAGGTTCTTTCCCCTAAGCAGGCAACCCATATCTTTGGGCCCTCCACATCTTTCGGACAGGAATATCCCTAGAGGTGTTCTGATCGAACCAGGGGTTTGATTATATGAAGGGGGTAATGTTATGATTTCTCTCCTTCATATGTGTATGTACTTGTTTGCTTTCCTTTGTTGAGTCCTTTCTGACCCAAGCATATTTTCCCTATGTTGGATTCATTGTCTCTGTTTCTTTGATTGTGTAACTGTCTCTTTTATCCTTTTGTAATAACCCCACACCATTCCCTTTATCTCTTACTGGAAGGAAAATACTTATGTTTGTCTTATCTCTCATGGACAGCTTCTTTGTTCTAGCCAGTTCTATTCCACCAGCTACATGTTCCTGCTTACTCATAGCTTCCACTCTATTACATAGGATTCTATGCTTACATGTCCTTTGGTATAAGTACTCTGCTGCCATGTATTGTATTCTTTATTCTCAATCTGCACAATCTAGCATACCTCTTTGAATCCTTAAGCCATCTAGCTTAAGTCTTTGTCCTTGACTTTCAACCTTGACCTTGTGTTTGTCTTGACGACATTGCATCTCTCCATGAGTACCTCCATCAAGACAACCATTGTACACTCAACTTCCTTTGGATACACCTTGTGTAACACGTACTTGTTTATGTTGATAATGCTCTATTTATGGGTAGTAACAAGACACAAATCCTCAATCACAAGAAATGATTCATGCAATGATGGGAATCAAGGGATCTTGGTTCAGCAAAAGAATACTTAGGTATGTGGATTACAAGAAATCACCAAAAGCACACAATCACTCTAGACCAAACCTGCTATGCAGAGAAAGTCATAAAACAATTTGGTCAAGAGGATTGTAGACCAGTCTCTGTACCTCTTCCTACCAGATATAATCTGAGACCAAATCTTAACAAGGAACAGTTGAATGCAACACTTCAAAGTTGCTATCAGTCGGTCATCAGATCATTGTTATATGTGATGCTTGAAACAAGACCAGACATAGCTTTTGTGGTCATTAAAATGTCCCAGTTTTCTTCTAATCCAACAGAAGAACACTTTCAGAAGGCGATCTATATCATTTGCTATCTGGCATCCTCAAAGGATCTCTGCATATGATATACTGGACATGGAGACCAAAACAGACTATGTGCCTATTCTGATACAGATTGGGCTGGTGATGTTGAAACACAAAGAGTTACACTTTCTTCCACAAAAACAGCGAAACCAACCAAAACCTAAGGCTTTAGGGAATCAGATAGGGATTTGGCAACTACTAAGAGCGAAGATGAAAAGAGGAACTAGGACTTTGGTAGTCCAACTGAGTCGAATGCTTTGGCAGTGAAGACCAAGAGAACTAGACTGGAGTTCTCTGGCTGGAACTTGCGCCCTTATATACTACTCTTACTGTTTGTATATGTTTGTACTGTATCTAACAATACTAGTCCCAACATAGCTAAAGTATGTGGCAGCATAGCCTAGATACTGTAGAAGTAAGGCATGTGATGATGCATGAAGCAATCACACCGTGGCAGTGGCAGAATGGAAGGGAAGCATAATGGAAATGAAACATAGCCATGCACTGCATGGAGATGAAAAGAAGCATGTGCATAATGAAAGGCAGATTGTGGATCTGGTGAGAAAATAAATTACCATAAAAGGAAGGTGAATACTGGGTACAGGCCAGCATATACAAGGTTATGATCCTTGACAGCTGTACCCATGTTTTCTGATGAGATATGAGTAAGAAGTGAAAATTTGACTAAGTCTGTTTATGTGAAGTGCAACCTGAGTGGCACTGTAACAAGCAGAATATTGTGGTATGACCGAAACTGCCAAACAACTTCATTGGATTCAGAATTTATATGAAGAATTCCGATTCAAACTTGGTCCTCTATCTCTTTGCATTGACAATCAAGGCACAATATTTTTAGCTTCTAACCCTGCTCAAGAAGGACAAACTAAACATGTCTGTATGACAGAACATTACATCCATGAATCAGTAGAGTTTGGGGAAATCTAACTTTACTAAGTTCTGACAGATCAGCAGTTTGCTGACATTTTTACCAAGAACTTGGGCAAGCAAAAATTTGAAGATGAAAGGAAGTCACTTTGACTTATACCTTACAAGCCATTATAAGATGAACAGCAAGGAGAAGTGTTAGAATTCTGGTATTTCTTATTCAGAATTATTATTTCTGATACCAGATTCTAGAACAGTCCTTGACCTTATCTTTACGCTATCCATATTACTCATCCTTATCTTTAGTCATAGATGTGATGTCATTATCATGCCATATGGTGTTATCATTGCACTATTCCTTATCAGCCAATCATGGCTTACCTTCTTATCTCCTTATCATATGATAATAAGGTTTATGTCAATAGGTACAAACATACCTAGACATTATATAAGATGGGCCTTACTACCTATCTCAATAACAACTTCAGTTGTTCTTCCACTCTCACTTCAGTCCACTCAAAGGTCCTAGTATCCCACTAGTCCCTTATTAACTTCACCTTAGTCTTCAACTGAGTACCATTATCCTAAGTGAGTCTCTCCACTAGGATTATCATATCCCTTCATGTTCCTGCACTATCAGGATCCTATTCCCGATAGTGTGTGAGAGGTGTCTGATATGGGAATTATGTTGTTTTGAGGTGAGGTCAAGGTGAGGTGAGGCAGTGTCAACCTCACCCTTCAGTTAGGGAGCTGAGGTACACCTCACCTCAGCCTCACCTCATGGCAGCACTAGGAGGAGGAGATGGAGGAGATGGAGTGACTGGATTTGTGTTATCACCATCAGATACAGCTTAGATTACAGTCAGATGAATCAAATCTATGGTGATGTAACTTGTCCTGCCACAAATTTATGGGTGTTGTAACATCCTGTCAAGAACACTGATCTTAGGTCATACTATCCAAGCACCTTCCTAATCCGAAAGCAAAATTTGCTTTTTTCTGACATTCGGGTTGTCTGATGCCTCCTCCACTACCGTGGGAAGTCGGGGATTTTGAAAGCACGAAAGTATCCTACACTATCCTACACTATCCGCCAACCTTTCCAGGTTCGTATCAGAAACTATTTGTTGGTTGCTCCTTGCTGTCCCTATCCCATCATCTGCTTTCCCCTCTTTTGAATCCTGTCGCTCTTCACTTTCTGTCTCCGTCCGCTTAGTAGACATACTTGGCACGTAAAGTTGGTCCCAATCCAAGGCGAGCAAAGTTGCTCGGGAATAGTGGCTTGCCTGGCGCGCGGTCACCTATGGAGTCATAGGAACATTCGCTCTCGTTGTCCCCCATTCCAGAAGAGGTAGCGTTGTAGCCGAAGTCACGGTATGTATATGAGCTGTGAAGAAACGGTCAGATTGTGAAACGAGGTGTGGCTTGACGAATACCCCACCCAGACAAAGGTCTCCCAAGGCTGGCGATAGACCCATGGGAGCTCGTCCGAGAGAGGCGACGTGTGAGAGGAAAGTGGGGGAAGTCCGGACTGCGTGGTTCGACGCTGTTTCTTCCTGATACGTTGATGCTCATAGTTGGGCTGGATGGGTACGAAAATACTTGCGGTGTGACCGCAGCAGCGGAAGGAATTGGGGACGTGCAAACACGAAGTCCATGAATTTGCACTTTGGGATCACATTCCAACTCAATGTGATCTTCGTCACCGGTGTTGACACCGAGCTCTTCCTCTTCCTCACGATCCTCGACGATGTCTTGTAATACTTGATCAACCTGGGACTTGGAGGCGGAATGGGAAAGACCGGCCGGAAGACTTGATGGCGGCGGGTTGCTTACTCCAGGGGTAGAGGGGGGAGGGATCGAGGATGAGGTAGCTAATATGGGTTCAATCGTCAGTAATGGCTCTGGGGACGACGTCAAGGCGACCGAATCCGGGGACTGGTGGGGATGGTTAATGGCATCTGAAATGTGTTCATCTTCTGGGTGGGAAAGAGTAGGTGGGCTATCCGCAGGGTTGATTAAATGAGAATTGTCCAAGTCCTCCTGTTCCAATTCAGGGGGGACGCCTAGCGCGCCTTTCAAGCGTTCCCAGATGAGCTCCGAATGAGCCAGAACGCATTTACGGGCTTGCCTCACCCACACAGCGTCATTGGCAGATGAGCGATCAACTTCAGTCAGCCATCGATGCAGCGTGGCGAAGGTCCATCGGGCAGGGTCGGCGGTAAACGGATCCTGTATCTCCTCATGTGTCTGCGCCCGGAAGGTCTGAGCCAATAGGGAGAATAGCTTCTTCGTTGGAGGGATTGAGAGTAAGTGAGCAGTTTCTGCAGCTCTGTCGATAAAGGGGAGGTAGACATCAAGTGGCAGAAGAGTAAACGTTGCTGGTGAAATTGGCGATGTTGTGGCATCGGGGCTGCTCGGATTGGACGGATGTAAAGCTCCTGTTAAATCAGGGACGTAACGAGGTGTAGACGATTGACGGGCGAGGTCAACGAGCTGCTCTGGTGTAAGATTCGGCCTTAAAAAGGCTGGTCCACCGGACGCAGAATGGCGACGAGCAAACTGAGGAGAACTCGGCCTGAGGCGAGGGGAGGAGGATGGGCTGGAACCGCTGGGTCTAGAAGAGTGATTCTGCGGACCCGAGGACGAGAGCGGGCTGGAGGGTTGGGGAGGAGAAACAGGGGAAAAGGAGGTGAAAGCGAAGCTGAGTCTATTATCCGCGGAGGAGGCGCCCGATGTGCTGCCGTGACGACGGAGGGATCTGCGATTGTGGGTGGGAGAGGAAGGTGAGTCGGGGAGGTTGGGCGGGGCCACCACCAAGCCAGTGGAGGATGCGGGGTCGACGACGCGAACGATTGTCAGCGTCGAGGACGAAGATCGATTGGAACCATAGTTCAGAGCCGCGTTTCTTCCGAGCGGGTCCGGTGCGCTCACAGAGCCCTGTCTCACCGTGAGTCTCCTCGACGGGCTGTGTGACATTGTTCAGGACGAGACAAGTATGTACATACTGATCGATTATGAACAGTCATCACATCGGATCTTCATTCTTCTTAATTCAGCTGCGTGACAGCTGCGTCACGACGTCACAACTCTTTGGCTCGGCAGGCGCCGAAGTGCTGTACAGTAGCACTTTCAGCCACAACTGGCACGCAACAGTAGACCCTCCAATACACCTCGATAATGGCCCAACGTGTCACGCTTCGCAAACGCACTCCTTACAACACCACCTCCAACCGCCGCCGCATCGTAAAGACCCCAGGCGGCAAGCTTGTCTATCACCATCTCAAAAAACCCCCCACTCAACCCAAATGTGGTGACTGCGGGATCGGTTTGGCTGGTGTATGCTGAAAGCTTTGCTCGGCCGTGATTGAGACACTCATACGATCTTTGCAGGTTCCTGCACTTCGGCCACGCCAGTATGCCACTGTTTCGAAACGCATAAAGACCGTCCGCCGCGCGTATGGAGGGTCACGATGCGGTGATTGTGTAAAGTCGCGGTACATCCCCTCTTACCTCCCTGCTCGTTCCATGTCTCACCATTGTCTCCTACCCAGTATCCTCCGTGCATTCCTGGTCGAGGAGGCAAAGATCGTAAAGAAGGTCATCAAAAGCCAGAAGACTGTTACTCGCAAGTGAATCGTTCCTCTGGGCGGATGACACCCAGGCTGGTAGAGGCTGCATGCTGTATATGGCTCTTCGTTGTGTTTCCTTTACGCTTTATGACCTCTACTGCATCCCATGTAATGGCATCCAATCCAAGAAAGCTGCTACACTTCGTTCGGGATACCAGGCAGGATCCAGTTAACGATGCCTTGGCTCCGACGTCAGCGCGTCTGCTTTCATATCACTATTCGTTCTCGATCGACGGCCAGAAGGGGGGAGACTTTTTTTACCCCTGACTAGGGATAGCAGCACTACCGAGCCCCAATGTAGCTATAGTTATCCCAATGTCAACAACGCAAGGCCATCACGCACTATCAGTGAATCTAGATATTACTATGAAACAGTTTCTATTGCCATAAATATTCATTACTGTTCGTCTAAGCGGACACCTGTGTTTCATGCATCAATTCGCCTTCGAGAACATGAGAGTGCGGATGTGCGAGGGGGACCATCTCGGTTGGGGGGGAATCAAGTGAAGGAGGAGGCGATGGGTAAGGGTCTACAGGTAATACAATCCCAGCGCGCTTGGTGGGTGCCGAAGACAAATTCAACGGGGAGACACGAATAGAAAGTTTCCCTTCAAGAGCGTGCCCATGCGCATCGGGAACTTGTAGCTTTGTACTGCCAGGCGGCGAGGGTGGGCGCTGAGGTCGCGATTTCATCCCGGTTGTGGACGACATCACCCACGAATTAGGTGACAACGGAGAACTACCGCTCAACAGCTGTTCCTCCACGCGGTTAGACGGAAGCATCATGTCTCGTGT
>JBBPKY010000387.1:0-23757 GCA_038089495.1 Xerocomellus dryophilus
GGTTGGTCGCTGGTTGGGTGGGATGGGCACCAAGCAGGTCACTGAGCGAGCCCATGAGCGAAGTGCGACGGACAAGTGTAACTTGGACGTCCCTGCGAGAGGGAGTGGTGGGTGGGTGCGAAAACAAGGAGCGGGCGAGGCGCTCGATGCGAGGGAGCCAGCTCACTGCCAGACGAGATGGCGGACGAGAAGACACGCCGCCAGCACCGCCACCTGGCTCACTCCTGCACGGATTACCCTCTGGGAAGTCACGTGCCGCGACAGCCCAGACTAACAACAGCATACTAATTACAATTTAAAGGATTTTCTCCTGTAGATTACTTACGGACCACTTACTTGCCCCGTCTTTGTCGGTCAATCGAGTCAGTTGGGCGTGGCAGGATGGGGGGTTCGTGTTGGCTGAGGTGCCTTTGAGCATGCCCCAAAGGCAGCAGGCTGGGCTTTCGAATTAGTTGGTTGAGGTGCTGCGGCGCCTTGAGCCGAGGGTAATGGTATACTGGCCTGCTCTTCTTGGAACCATGAATCGGGGGGGAAGAAGAGGAAGATCGAAAGGATAATGGTGCCGGGGCTGACGCAAACATAGCTGAGGGTTCGATGGCCAGCACAGTACGCTCCGTTTGACAACTTCGGTTCCGGCGACTGGCAGACTATTTCCTCGATCCCGTCTTTTTCGACTTCTCGCCTTACCTGCGGGCATCCTTTGACTCTGTTATTCCACCACTGCTTGCTCGACGCGTTCTAACTGTGGGCGTCCCGACCCGAGCGTGTCAGTTATCTGGTGGATTACGATGATCGCGTTTTGCACAAGGTCGTGGATTGCTTGGCCGCCACGAGCGTCAAGCCTGCCCCATCTTTGATATCTTGAATCGTTCCCGTGTATTCTCCGAGGACTTACAGGATGGCGTAATACAATATTGTGAAGCCACATATTGGGAGTCTCGCGAGGCTTGTTGAGGGGGCCAAGGTGCGACCAACACTTGTCCAGTCCCCTCGCCCAGCGCTAGCTCAGCGTACTATCCCATGTCGTACATCACATCGTCGACCCCGCGCGTCCATCCGTCCTCGTGGGCTCGCTCTCGCCGTTTTTGTGCAAACCAAGAAAAGTGGTCTCCGAAAAAGACGGGGTCAAATTGTTGACGATCTTGAACAGCTTCTTTACGCTCGTCCCCGAGTTGTTGGATCGCCGTGTACCTTTGGAAGGGCGTACGAGCTGGTGTCTCACTTGTTCCTCACTTTCCGTTCAAACGGCGCTCGACTCGCGCTCAGGTCAACGGTTCAACTAGGTGGCGATCGTTTACCCGAGTCTTCAAGGTCTCGCTTCGCTGCTGGGATCGCTCAGCGCAAGTTCCACGAAGCGCGTGAAACGAATCCGATTTCGACCATCGACTCGCGGCGTTCCCGACGCTCAACGAGGACCGCTATGTCACTCTATCTGCTCGCGATTGGCTGCCGGTATTGTACAAAACGCTACATTCAATTCAAGACCAAAAGTAACTCGTCATTCGTAACAATACCGCGTTCACGCTTCACCGTTTTGTCAGCGTCGTTGCTTCCCATGCCCCGTCTGCGGCTGAAGCCGACGTCCTGTTCGTATGCACCGTTTTCCCTACGCTCAAGAACGCATTACGATTGAAAACGGAGCTCGTGCGTGCGGAAGCCCTCGGCGTCACTGCACGCGCCGCACTCAAATGTGAACGCATCGCGTCGCTTGAGGAGATGCGACCCTTACTGGCAGGCGGCGACGACGAAGCAAGTTTCTTCACCACACCCACTACGTTCAGATTTACGATGGACGTGAGTGCTTCGGTGGTTCGGCGGACAGTGCGGAGAGGGGTACTTGCGGAGTAAACCGCTGGTAGAGATATTCGTGCCGCTCGATCATTTACTCGTGGCCGAGGATCCACATGCTCGGTCGGATCGCGAAGCAGTTTCACTGGTCGGCGTTACGGTTTGGTTCAACAGTATGTTCGGAGCGCCAAGGACAAGGATGAGGCGTCCGCGTGCACGTGCGCCCTGGTCGCCATTTTCGAAAACCCTCATTTCTCGATGGAGGAAGCGGTTCAGGAAACGGACTCTACTGTCGTTATCGACGACGCGACGCTGGAAGGCGAGGAGAACACGACCGAGTTCCAACCCCTACCCGTCGTTCCGTCTGCGGACGTCAAAAAAGTGTCCGCCGCCGTGAACGTGCTTTTCCTATCAACGCTACTCGGCTACCCGGAGAAGGGACGAGAACGAGGGCAGCCTGCGCATCCCTGTCGCGCTCGGGATCGCCAACGTTGCGTTGCATCTCCCAGCTAGTGCGAACGGAGCTCAGATCGGCAAGTTGTTGACGGTGTCGAGTCAGGCGCTGTGTAGTCGATCTCAGTCGTAGGGTCAACTTAAAAAGTGGGGACATATCCAAACCAGTGCTCCGTCGCACGGGATGTATGGTTCTGGATGACTCAACTTTCAAGAGCGGGCGGCTCAAACTCGGCACTGCGAGTACGATCATGAATTGAACGACACGACACCTACCATGGCCAAACTATCGGTGGCAGACGACTCCCTATATTGAACCGGGTGCTGGACCTTTGTCATGATCCGACAATGATGAAAGCCATTGCGGCACTACTACGATGAGGAGCCCTCAACAGCTGAGTTCGTCTCTCCTTCTGGAACTTGGACTTGAAGGTGAGAGATCTCCATGAGGGCGGAGCAATGCATGTGGTACTGCGGAGGAGAGGCGGCCGCGTCCTTTTAGCTATGGCGTTTCAGGGGTCGCTCCGTCACCCAGGCTTGGTGGGAATTTATGCGATATAGCAGCATCGCTACTTGTCACAAAGGTAGGCGGCTTGCGCGATTTGTGCGCGATGGCTGCCAGCAATTGGTGCAAGACTCCCGGCGGCAAACTATCGGCGGATCCAGATTCTGCATGCGATACCTCACTAATGATTCCAGCCATATTTACAAGTGTATCTAGTCAGCCGAAATAGTCATGACAAGTTGCATAACCCATGTATGGACTTGTGCAGCACGGTGACTTGAACATGTGAGCAGGGTATAAAACGAGATCCGGTCGTATCAGGTGTCCTGAAACGCGCTTTGACCAGAAACGTCGCAGTCAGTCAGCATGAGTGATCATACTTCGAACGATGCTGTGAAGGCTGCCGTCTCTAATGGCATACCTGTACCCAGCTTTCCCCTACCGGTTCGCTTTTCGAAGTACCAAACGGTCTCTCGCTCACTTTGACCCGGCTAGCTGCCAGATAGCCCTGACATCATAACAGCAAACCTGTTGCTGTTGATCGAACAGACGCCCAACCCGTATGTCACCCCATCTCCATCCTGTGCCCAGCTCAGTGCGACCCAGTCGACTCAAATTCATATACCAACACCTCGTCAAGCACCTACATGCCTTCGTCAAGGAGACCAAGTGCGTGACTCCGCTCGATCAGTTCGAGCCTATCAATGACCGATCGTTCGATACATAGCCTCTCCACGGACGAATGGATGGCTGCCATCGAGTTCTTGACTCGCACAGGCCAGACATGCACGCCTTTGCGTCAGGAGGTGATCCTCCTATCCGACGTCCTCGGCGTTTCGGCTTTGGTCGACTCTCTCAACAATCCCGTCGCGGGGGGTGCGACGGAGAATAGCGTCTTGGGCCCTTTCTACACCGACGATGCCGAGGACGGTAAGTCTTTGCGCACGTTTACGATATCCCGACCTTACGATATCCCAGTCGAGCTTGGCGGTTCGATCGCATCCGAGGGCAAAGGAGAATACATGTACGTCGAAGGCCGGGTCTTGACAACAGAAGGGGAGCCCATCGCAGATGCCGTCATCGAAACATGGGAGGCGGATCACAACGGTATGGCCCCGATTCATGTCTGTCTGCGACCTTGTACTCACCGTCGCCAGGGTTCTACGACACGCAATATGCCAACAGAACGCACCCCGACTGTCGTGGGCGATTGCATACCGCAAAGAATGGCAGCTTTGGGTATCGTGCCGTTGTTCCCCGAGCTTATCCCATTCCGGGTGACGTGAGTGTTCCATTTGGTTTTTCTGATCCATTGCGAAATCTGAGCGTCGATTGAAGGGGCCTGTCGGAGAACTGCTGATCTCTCAGGGTCGTCATAACATGCGTCCAAACCATATACATATGGTGGTGGAGGCCCCTGGTTACCACAAGCTCATCACAGCACTCTATCCAGAGGGTTGTGATTACCTCACGAGTGACGCCGTGTTTGGAGTCAAGAAGTCGCTTGTCGTGGTATGTGTTTCTCTGAGCGCTTGAGCTGGTCACGATAGTCCTTACCTGGACAGAAAACGGACCAAGTAAACGATGACGGGGAGGCTCGTAAACGCGGATTCCCAAAGGGTGGTTCGTTCAAGCTTTTGAAGCAGGATATCGTCCTACTTTCAGAAGAACAATCACGCCTCATCCGGGAACAAGCTACTAGCGAATTGGAAGCGTCGTATTTCCGGGACAACGATTGACATGACTATTTATGATGCGTGTTTCACTCACCAACGTGCACTCTCGCCTCGGCTCTGCATCCTTCGTCTTGTACTATGTACTTTATCAGTTCAACGCCTGAGAGACAGAGGTTATCTCTGAATCAGTCACCCAACAAATGTATCCAATGTATCCATCATACCATATCTGACACAAATACAGAGCACAAGCAGACATCAGTAGGGAAGGTAAGAACGTTTGAGCCATGTCTAGACACGCCGACATAACTTGACGCGAGCGTTCAACGGTGTCAATGTGATACCAGTCGTCCATTTCAGTAATGTTTCTTTCTGTTCCTCAAAAGGTTTGTTCGCGAGGTCATCCGGAACTCGGATCTGGTACCGACGGACGACGCTCGCAAGGATACCGACCGTTTCCGCGTATGCAAATCGTTGGCCCATGCATGACCTTGCACCGCCCGAGAACGGCAGATCTGAGGTGCACAAACGTGAATCTAGAGAATCACCTCAGTCACGGAACCATGGCGCTTACATGCGTTTCTCGGCCACGTGTAGGACTCCGTGTCGATAAAGCGCTCAGGCCTGAACTCTGCGGCATCTTTCCCCCAATACAGAGCTGCGACGTGATGGTTAGCCCTACGAGGCGAATATGGGTTTCGTGCAAGACGAGGTTGACTCACGGCTCATGTGCAACGCCCATACATCCATGACGACGACACTTCCCGCCGGAACAGCCATCGAAAACTTTCCGGTTTCGACAAGACTCTCATTCGGTCCAAGGGTGAAATAAGTACCAGGTAAGACGGTATCCGCATGTACGTCTTTTGATAGGCGAGGCTCCGCAGGGAACAAACGAAGCGTTTCGCGGACGCATGCCACAGTGTATTCCTTTGCAATCTGTCAGCATGTGCTAATTTGGTCAAAAAACACACGGAAATCTGACAAGTTTGTCCAGGTATTCTTTGTGGTTCTGTTGGCATTGCGGTTGGCATTTTCATGAAAGTGGATCGCAAAAGCTCACTGTCGTCAATTGTGTGACAGGTACATCTGCGGGCCATATGCGAGTGACCTCTTCGTAGATTTCATTCTGACACTCCGGGTAAAGGGCCAATAATACAAATGCGAAGCAAAGGGTGTGAGCAGAGGTTTCTGTGGACAGCCATCAGCTATTGGCTGGCGTAAGTATGACAGAATGTGAAATCAACCAACCATGTCCAGCAAGAAGGAAAGCCTAAAAGCAGAGGGATGGCTAAGCAGCGCAAGGCGAATACCAACTGCATACTGACAAATATGTTAGAGAGGAGTTCTCCCTCAGTCAGTTTCTTCGAGTCCCCGTCCTGGCTCATGTTAGCTTCGACGAGGTTTCGCAACAACGCTGCCCCTGAAGCCCCAGAGCGTTCACCAGATGTGATTTCAGCATGAGCAGAGGCCACGAGATCAAGCATGTGGGTTCGTAAATCGTCAAACGCGAGCTGAGTTAACAGTGCTCGGGAGGAAAGATAAGGCACTTTGATCAGCGACGAAAACTGGTAAAACCATCCCGGGACTAAAGCTCTGAAGATAACATTGTTGACGGAGTCAATAACCGCAGATCGAAAGGTAAGCTTGCAACCGGGAGGTGGCTCCGCCGTCGAATCGGCAGTCCATGACACCCGTCTACCGAAGCCAGCGGTAGCAACTACAAGAAGTGCTGCCTGAAACGAATTTGAACCCAGCTCAACAGATATTATATTGTACCTCGTACCTGCGTCATGGGTGGCAACATATCCACGGCAACATCAGGACCAACGGCGTCAAGCTGTTCGAACCACTCGTTTATCACATGCAGAGTTTCTGACCAGACCAGTGCAACGTTTGCCTTGTAGTACTCAGGTTAGACAAATAATGGCGAATTGGATAAGTGAAAGACTGCGTGCCTCGTTGAAGGCAGACATGGCAACCGAACGATGACGCTTCCAGTTAGACCCTTCTACACTGACAACATTACCTCCATAAATATTGATTATCTCGTAGGAGACGATATCCTTTTGGAAAGTGTAGCGATCCGAAGCGACGAGTTTCACTGCCTCGGGGTCTGCGAGCCAAAAGAGTTGCTGAGCTGCTGAAATCCTGACAGACGCAAAGGACGTGGCTCCGAATTTCTTGTATACTGGGGGTCTGCTTGTTTGCAATGCCATGCGGAGAAGGGACAAGACATACATGAGAATTTCCCCGCGTAATATCCAACCATGCCAGGTCTAGGGAATGTGGTACCTAGCGTAAGAGCCACTGCGCCGAACGGGTTGAGCCATAGCGGTGCATTGCCTGGGTAATCCCTATGCAGAAGTTAGCCTTTGCCAGGCACAATGATGATGTATATGTTGCAGACGTACTTTATCCTTGCAAAGGCCGTCCGTATCAAGAGGGCTTTTTCCAAGGTGAACTTGAAAACCACCAGAGCAACGACGGATGCGGCCCAGCGGTAAAATGACGCGGATGCGGAGTCCATGGTGTGCTTGAAGCAGGGCGCGGAACGAATGTGGTAGTTAATGAAAAGTCGCGATATCGGTGAGTCTGGTGGTCACGGTACATAGGGTCATGTGGTGGACACTGGATTGGTCGACCGGGTTCAGACTCCGACTCGGCAAGTCGACCGAGCACGACATGCATGACAGTTGGTAGCATATGCGTCATAGCAAGGGGCTGATTGGTACGGCGCAAGATCTCCACAAAAAATGTTGACCGCGTTCCGTTATCGCGGAATATTCGGAATACCTCCACGTTGCAAAAAAATTAGTCCGTCGTACCGCAAATTCTACCCCGTCGCACCATTTTTTTTTGCCCCGTCGCGCACCGGCGCAATACACACTGCGGTAGGAGCAGCGTGAAACATATGTACTGAGGTGAAAATGGCGCGGCACACGGATCGCGCAACATGTAACGCGGTGGGACTGTCGCGGTGGTCGACGTTTTTTGCGCAGATCTTGCGCCATAGCATTCCGACTCCGATCGCCAACCTTCTCGGCTTGACCAATCAACCCCGCAGTGCTATGACGAATCTCTGCCCAGTCACCAGACCAGATATCGGGAACGCCAGCTGGAAAAAGGGTCCAGACTAGTCGACCGTATCAAGGGGAATATGTTCCTGAGTCAATCCATCGTGACGCGGTACGTTCGGTACGAAGATAGCACTACACACTGCCTTTCACAGACATGCTCGTGCCAGTACCGTCATAATTCCTGGTCCGAGGCTCGGAGCTTGTGATCAATGAGACGCACTGCCAGCCCTGCCAGTGCACGATGGTCCTAACCAAAACACGGTCGCGTTTCGAACTTGTCCGTTTACACTGAGTAAAGTATATAAACTCCACTGCGCTTTCTACCTACTCATCCACCATGTTTTCGTCCACCTTTCTTGTCTTCTTCTCCAGCGTGCTTCTGGCAAGCAACGCGTCCGTTCTCTCCATCGACACCGAGGATGCAGACCCTACCACAGCCTTCACAGGCTTTTCGTTCGCAGCAAAAGCAACCCCCAATGCTGACAAGGGATCGTCCGATAACCATACTCTGGTGAACGAGGCCAACATGCAGGTACGTCGCCCTACCCTCCCAGGCCCCGCACGCGTCACTCTCCGCCCACAAAGTACACCGGAAAGGTGAACGTCGGCGGCCACGGTAATCCAGCTTCCCATTGCCTGCTGTGCCCGTCTCAGTTTCCTTTCAGACTTTACTCTCATCATCGACACCGGCTCGAGCGATCTCTGGGTTACCGGCGGCCAAAAACTCAAGCTCAACAGTACGACGAACACCACCGTGAACCTCACCTACGGCATCGGCTCCGCGTACGGCAACATCGCTTATGCCCCCGTATCTTTCGGCGGCTACCAGGTCGACAATCAAGCCTTCCTCAGCGTCTCCAAGGCATACGATCAGGTCGCCGAAGGTATCCTCGGACTCGGACTCAACGGACTCTCCGCGCTAGAACGCAAGACGAAGAACACATCCACCCAATCCGTCATGGCCAACATGTTCGCGCAGCACCCCTCCACGCCCTACTTGATCGGTCTCGCGCTCGAGCGATCCGACGACGGGGAGGAGACCGCAGGCGGATACCTCTCCATCGGCGAATACGATCCCAAATTCAGCAACATCACGTACACGCCCAAGATCCCCGTCACACCGACGTCGGCGTCCCGCTGGACGGTCGCGATGGATGCCATGACGATCAACGGAAAACGCTTTGCCCTCAGTTCGGCCGTCAAGGGAACCAAAAAAGGCCAAGCGATCGCGCTCATCGACAGTGGGACCAGTCTGGCGTACATCCCGAGCGACGCCGTCGACGCGATCTACAGCCAATTCAACGGTTCCGTGCACGTCAAGACATCCGACCAAGACGCGTGGTTCGTGCCCTGTCTGGGACAGGTCAACCTCTCGTTTACGTTTGCGTGCGTCCCCCGTTCCGTTCGCTCTGACGATCATCACGAACCCACGTTCTCGCGCGTGTATGACGTAGCGGCGACGCGTACCCGGTCCACCCGATGGAATTGACTTCTCCAGTGAGGGTCATCGACAAGAACCAAAACGACCAGTATACCGTCTGCATCAACGCGTTTCGACCACCGCTCGACGGTATCCCACACGACCTCGACTTTTTGCTCGGCGACGTATTCATGCGCAACGTCTACTCCGTGCAAGTACCCCCTTTCCCGTCCACGTCCACGTCCCGTCCTCACCCCCCTCCTTTCGTAGCTACAACTTTGGAAACGGGTCGACGACGCACGGGGATACCAACGCCGACGCCAAGGGCGCCTCGATCCAGTTTCTCTCGCGCACGAATAGGGACCAGGTGTACGCCGAATTCCAGGGTCACAGGAAGAGTTCGCTTAGGGTGTATCCCCCCTTGTTCGACTTGACAAAGCTCCATACCGACGGGTCGACTGATGGTGGTGGGCGGCTGGAGCCGCCGTCGGATGATTAGGCCGCCTGGTGCGCTGGCTCGTCGGGAGCGCCTGGAGCGCCGGGTTACAGTCTGGTACTGCGGAGCGGATCCGGGGGTGGGCAAGATTACGAAAAGGTAAAAAAACGATGGCTGATGAGACGACGTGTCGACGTGTATCGCATGCATGCATGTTCTCGAGTACGGTGCTGTGCGCCAAGTCGGTACCTTTGAATACACGATGCTGGACAGTCGCAACGCGGGCGTCATCTTTGAGGATCTACTCCGTGTGGACGTCTCATACCACGAACGAATTCGAATCGGGATTATGCATGTTCATTCGAAATTACCACAAAGTGGGAGACGTATGAACCATGGCTACTAGTAAACGGGTGAGCGGCAAAAAGATACAGTATCACGGGAATCGCTATATTCGACAGAGGCAGGAAAAGAGATGCAGAGGAAAATGAGAGGACGAGAAAAGAAAAAAAGACGCGGAGAGATGAAAACGAGAGAGAAACAGGACGGACGAATCAAGCGTCGCGGGACGAGGAAGAAGGGTGTCACAGGGTAGGCGGGTAGTGTAAAGAAGGAAAAGAACGAGGACGGTGGAGATATGCTATACGTATTGACCAACTATTGCTACTATTCGTTTTGATATCCCTCCCACACGAAAAACGTGGATCGTGTGCGCGAAATCGGTGCCAAAAGCAACTCGCAAAACCAAGATGTGAAAGAAAACCAAGGAGAGAAAGTCCGGGAGACGAAAAGGATGCAAGACGGGGGGTCGCGGTCATGGACCTGCCTGGTGCAGCTGCGTGATGAAATCCATGTCGTCGCTCCCACCAAACGTCGACCGATGAGTTCCGTAGCTCGTGACGCGCGGCGTTGTCCTCAGTGCCCGCAATGTCTCTCCCACATCGCCAGATGGCTCCTCATCCCCTTCGCCGTCCGTATGTCGGTCCCCCTGCCCAATCTCCACCCCGTCCTCAGGCTGATCGTGACTCTCAGACGCGGGCGAGACCGGGAGCGCTTCAAAATACGCCTGCATGATCGACGTGGGCCGCGCGTTTGGCGGAAGCGGGAAATCAGAGAGCCCCGACATTTGCGACACGTCGGACGTCGTCAAATAGCTCGCTCGGACGGCGTCAACCGAGATCAACCCATACCGTCTCGTCACGGGACTCAGAAAAGTGGCGTCGTCTTCATCGGTCTCGTCCTCCTGAATGGACAGGTGGGTCGACAGGCGAACAGGGGATTGGATAGGGGTGGGGGCTGTGGCGGCCTCGAACTGACCATGCTTGACGGGATACCCTGGCGTCGCACGTCAACAAGGCTCCTCAATCCAAACAGATCATGGATCCTTACCAAACGTGTCGTTCTCCTGTTCTCCCAACGGACTCTCCAAAACAGACGACGCGGACGACGAATTGACGTCTTCTGGGATAACCATGACAGGCTGTGCGGTAGACTCACTCCCTTCTTGAATGGGCACATGCAGTTGCGAAGTTGATTCCATAGGGGGAGGGGAAGATGAGGACCGAGCCAGGTCCATGAACACGAACTTGGTTACGCTCTGATTCGTTCGATCGTCCTGGGATTCACTCTTCTGGAGAAGTATCGGATCGGAGGGCGTCCGTGAGGGATCTCGCCGGCTATTAACCTCTTCGCTTAGTTTGCGGAGAAGGTGGGTAAGCGGGCTGCTGGACGTCGAGCTGTGAACGTCGGCCGGCACCTGGCTGATGGTCACACTTGGTTCCCGGAGCTGAACCCCGGAAGTTGAGTAAGGCTTGTAAAAGAGGTCCTGGAATTCGTCGAGATCGTCGGGGTTATCGAACGCAGACATGACCATCTGAATAGTCGAACCGGTCAAGGACGGGGCACTAGTCATCGCCAATGAAGATGTATCCCGTTCCTCGGGTGACAGAACCACAGTTCCGCGCGGAGGAGACTGTTCCTGAGGGGGCGGTAATTCGGCTGCGGGCGACGATTCACTTTGCGTGTCAGCCTGCTTGGCTTCCGGGACCTCCTCTGGCCGTGGATGGGAGGCATACACGAGCGCCTCGCCAACACCATACCGCTCAAAATCGGCATGACTGAGGGATATATGCGGACAGGGGGCGGGTCCTGTACCCGGTTCCATGGCGGCTTGAACTCCTGTTACCTTCAACATAGCCCCTTCGCCGTACGGATGTGCGATGGGAGATATTGGCGGATGGATGGCCGCGCGCGGCGGCAACCGATGTCTCAGGCTGACACCGCTGGCGCCACCAAGCTGAGGTAGGTTGGAATCAATCGCCGATGGATGTGGGCCCGCATACCCAGAGGCCTTGTGCGTATGCTTTGACGGTTCCTGGTCGCCTTCCTGATGCCGAGGTCCGGACACGTTGAGGTCAAAGGAACCTTCGGGGGGTGACGAAGAGATTGCAATGCCGACTTCACCACTCGGAACGCTTGGGGATGGAGAAACCTTGGCCGTGTCTGGTACGCCGGTAGAATCACCGATGTGGATGATGCCTTGCACGACGACCCTCGAGGATGATGGTATCTTTTCGTCCGTATAGTAAGACTCGTCTTGACCAATTCCACAGAGGGCGCCTGCTCTCAAGAATGCTGTTTTGCTCCACGATCCAGTCCGAGAGTGGCCGCGTGGTGGAAGATGGCGCGATGATTTAGAAGAATTAGAAGTGGTCAGAGAGTGAGAATGAGAATGAGAGTATGCGTGTGAGCGGGAAGAGTGAGAGCAAGAATACGCTGATAGTGAATGCGAGTGTGAATATGCTTTAGAATGGGACGAAGAGCTGCTAGGTTTGGTGACGTGCACGGTTGGCATAGTGCTTTGGCTTCCAAGTAGCGTACGGGCGGCAAGAAGTTCCCTGAATTGAGCTTTGCTACTTTCCGAAGTGTGGTGAGCAAGACGAACGTGCCTCTCGCCAAGAGATTTGGAGCGTGCGCGCGAGAACGAACGGGTGTGTTTATTTCCAAGGGATCTGGAAGCCTGCTGTTTCCACAGAGCTCGCTGTTGTTCAAGGGCCTCTCCCTCATCGAGAACCCTACACCGTCGAGTTGAGTTGAGAGGACATGAGAGGGACATGACACTTACTGTTCCAACGAGAGAGGTGGATCCGGTAGAGGAAACTCGGTGTCACTCCCGGGAACCTGGTCAGGCGGTGGTGTTGGTTCGTCCACGAGGGTTTCCAATGCAGGTTCAAAGCCAGCGCGCGAGGTGGGTTGACCAAACAGATCCGCCGCAGACCGTGATCTTGGGAGACCATGAAATGTGGGCCTGACGTTTGAAGTGGCAGAAGTAGCAGATACGGCACGAGGACGTGCAGCGGGAACGGAGGGAAAGGTAACGCCCAAGTTCCTATTCGGTTCGCGTTGGCCGACACGATCACTTGCGATCGCGCCGGCAGGCGGATCTGGACGTGGTGCCTGCTTGACCTTGAAACGGGGTGAGGGAGAAAACAGTGCGTCCCACCAGGTTTCAGCCGATAACCAGCGGTCCTGCCCCTTTGACCTTGTCAGTTTCTTTCTGATAAGCGACCTAGGACGGACGGGGGCTGCTCCAGAGACCAAGTTTGGGGTGGACATGGACGTCTTGAGCTCGGATTGTGGCAGGTGGGGCTCTCCGTGCCCGAGGTGTGATGTCGGTATTCCGCTGCCCGCACTGACACCGGAGGGGGGATGATGCAAAGGTTGAGAGGTAGCATGGCGCAGAAGGGGGGCTGTATCAGAACATGCTTTCGAATGAAGAGGAGTGGAATAAGAAAAAGGGTGCCGGGTATGGGAGTCAACTGGAGAGGAAAGCTGCGAGTCTAAATCCGGGTTTCCGATAAGAGCCTGCTGTTGGGAAGAGACGTGCTTGGAGGGGGAAGGGGCGGATTGGGAAGGGAAAGTGGGAGTGAGAGAAGCGTAGTAGGAATAATAATACTCCTCCTCTTCAGTCCTGAGCGGAGAGGGGATGGAAGTGGGGTTGATAAGCTGTACTTGTGACTGAGCACTGTCGGACGCCCATCTGCCGGGGACGGGTTGGAGCTGAGCGGACCGTCTTTTGGAGCTGAAGGCAAAGAAGGTAGTAAAGCTAGACCGCTTCGGGCGAGCTGGGGGGGCGAGAGAGCGGTGGACGGGGCTGGGCGACTCGCCTATGCCGCCGTCGGGTATGAGGAGGGGGGGCAGGGCGCTGGACGGGACGGTGTTCGCGCGTGGCCGGGGCGGGTCGCAGAGGGGGTCGCATCTGAAGGGATCAAACTCGGGCGCGCCAAGCCGCTCGACGGGGTGCTTGTCGTGTTTTTCGTGGGTGCGGGTCCCGTTTGGTCCGAAACCGAGGCGCGCGGGCAACAGACACGAGAGCACGCTGCTGACCATCTCGGTGTCGCGGGTGCACTGACATGCAGCGCTGGGGGTCAAAGGGCGGAATGTGCGGTCATGGGGAGAAAAGGACTTGCCCTCGCCGTGTCACACGGCGGCGAAAGGTTATTTTTGCCGACGCGTATTATTACCCTTCACAGACATGACAAGCCACACCCCCCTCCGCCGTGTCTCCCAGGGCTCCCTCTTCGCCCTCTCCCAGCACAACCCCGATGCCCCGCACGGCCTCGGCTTCATCGAGCCCGTCATGTCCGAGCTCGTCGACGAGGCGGAGGCCCTGCACGCAAACGTAGACAGCCTCCGCCGCCTCAGCAGCTCCCTCCGGTCCTTCAACGAGAGCTTCGCCAGCTGGCTCTACGTGATGGACATGAACGCCCTCACCACCGACTGGCTCCAGGTGCGTGCCAGTCCCCGGATCGCGGACATCGATGGATGTATGCCTAGGCACCGACGGACGTGTCGTTCCAACTGGCAAAGAAACGCGCCGGTACGTCACGCGTCTGCTCTTGGGCACGCCCTGATGCCCTCGCCAGAGGAAGATGCCCGAGCCGCCGCCGAAGCCGCCAAGGCAGCACCTGCTACGCCTGCCCTCGCCGACGAGGACAAGACGACCTACAACGAGACCGCAGACTACGAAACGACCTTCACCACCGTCCTCACGTCCACGTCTGCAAGCACAAAGTCGGCACCAAAGGCCGTTCCGAAGAAGAAAGGAAAGCCAAAGTTGACGGCCAAGGAAAAGAAAGAACGAATGGTGCCTGCTCCTCTTCTGCCGTGCTCATGAAACTCATTTTGGGGTGCGTAGATGGCAATCGAAAAGATCATCATGTGTCTCCCGCTCGAGTTCCGCGGGAGCGACCCCGTACGTGCTGTTTCGCTAGCTCGAGAAACGAGTTAATGTTATGCAGGGCCTACGTCGAAACATGGAAATGGTCATCGAGTTCATGATCGACAGCGACGGTCGCGGTGTTAAACGTATGTATGCGCACACATCCCGACTACATCGTCCGTTTACCCATCCCTAGTCATCGAACTCATCACACCACCTGACCTCAATCAAGCTCGAGTGAACAAATGCCTGATCGCTCTTGTGAACAGGAAGATCGTACACAAGGATAGTGCCTCAGTAAGCGCCGTCTGTCGTTTCCTCCTCTTACTATATTAAAAATGACGACTGGCAGGGTTCGGTGCTGTACCACTGGCATGGGCTATCTTGATGTATACTTTCCTTGTCGAGTGCTCCCACTCGATAACTTTGTAGTCCTAACACGTCATCTATTGAACTGCACTGAAGCATAGGCTATCATGATGTGATCGTGCAGTGACGTAGGATGGAGCCCCGAGACTGAGTTGTACGCCAGTCTCGCTTGTGCAGGCAGGGAGTGACTTCACCCGAACGAGCAACGATCTAGACGCCATCCCAACGACTAAAATTTACTGCAGCACACCATAAAGTCGCTCTACGCATCGCATCTACTATAAAGTAAAAAGGGGACACATTGACAGACAACCCGGTAGCGTATCGACGAAGCGAAGCAAACGAAAATGGAAGAAACCGTCCACAGCCTAGTTCGTCTGCGCACCGACAGCCTATCACAACGCCCGCATCAGCCACCATGCCCGCAAAAAGTAACAAAAAAAACACCCACCAGACGCTTCAAATGCTCCATAAACACCTGCAAGCTCACGTCGTCCGTAAAAATCGCCTGTCCCGCACCCGCACTCTGCGCAGAACCATACATCGACGCCGACATGTGCGTCGTCGACGGATTCAACTTGGACAACAAGAAGCGTGCCTGACTTCCCCCCTGATCACATACGATATACCGTGGGATCGGGAATCGGTCCGTGAGAAGATCTTGGGCGTCAGCGACGGGCGCTTCGAGGAGTTCTTTGAAATTTTCATAGCCCTCTTGGTCTTGATAGCCGGCTTTGCGCCACTGGGCGACGGTTTCGCCGTGGAAGATGAGGATGTGGAAAAAGGTGTCAAGGAGGAGAATAACGTCCGGTTTGATCGAGACACTGTCAAGTAGGACGGGTTGTGGGGCCACGTCAAAGGTGTAGGACATGAGTGTCGGTTGGATCATGATTAGCGAGTTGTTAACGTCTTCTTCGTTCAGGATATGTCTGGGAGATGAACGACGTGAGCATGCATTCGCGAAGCGCAAGCGTCACTCGCCTGTAAAACGCAGTCTCGTCCGGGCTGTTGTTAAATACCTGCAAAAACTGACTGCGCCTCAGATGGAACATGAATTGAGGGTAGATGCTGAAGTTGTCCGTCAACCTAAAGCTCGCCGGGTCTTCCTTCCTGTAGTCTGCAAACTTTTGACACAACCGGATAAGCATACGATCCAACCATCTCAACACATCCGGTGAATCGTCGATCTCGGCTTTGAAAACCGCTATTCTGGCCATCAACACAGCCGCCGCTTCCTGATCGAACGAGGCTGCAATGTTTGGTGATCCTGCTTCCGCAAAGTTACGTGCAATGGTCGTCACCCGTAGGCGCTGCTGACCGGACGAGTGCTGATAATGAGTGACGAACTGAATAAGACCACGCGAACCGGGCTGGAGAGATTGACCGGCGGGGGTGACGACTTCAAAGTACACTGCAGCGGACGTTCGAGGGGTAATGCTGTTTAATTTCCATGCCGATGTTTGGCCAATACCGATCTCGGTCTCGCCCACACAGGCTGATTTCTTGCCAGCAGATATGGCGTGCCCGATGAGGCCAGAAACTCTGAGTTCTTTGGTCGTCTATAGCGGTGCCTGAGATCATAGGACCCGATAAGCAGCGAAGAGCCAAGTACCTGGACGTCAAAGGTGGCGTTGAAGCCCATGTGTAGGAAATCTTGGTCGTCTTTGCTGAACACACGGAGGAAACTCTGCTTGAAAATCGAGGTGGCGAATGAATCAGAGAGAACGATGACGCCATTGGTTGAATTGGGCATCGACTTCATTTCCAAAAGACCGACTTGATCCAGGCAACCAGCGAACAAATCGACAACGTGGCCGTTGTTTGACGCTCTCTTGGCAAGAGCCTCATAGAACTATGGATAAAGTTGAGAAGGGGGATTCAACTAGAGTACACGCAGATACCTTGACAGCACGCTTGTAGTGCTTTACGCTGTCACGCTCGATGTCGTGATGCGAACGAATCGGTTCTTTCAGCTCGTTGCTCACCACCATACCGGGACCCTCGGTAGCGGGGCCACCAGCGAAGAGCATGACACGAGCACCGGTGTTAGGGTATGTAGTCTGACAGGCTATTGTCAGTAAGGAGGAATGTCAGAGAGAGAACGCTGACCTCCAACAGGCCAACAGCAACACTGATAGCGACACCGGTGCAGCGAAGAGGACGCTTGTCATTAGCAACGGGCCATGGGTCACGTGCAAGGGTTTCGAGAATGCCTGAGAACTGGAACTCGCACTGTTGAACGGGGAGGAGGAAACGAGCTGCGCCGAAAGCCTGCTGGGGCATTGACTGCCCAGGACGGGGAGCGGCACGAGCGGTCGTGCCGAGGCCGAGCATGTCTTGGATTTGCTTGGGAGTATATTCCTTGCCACCACGGAAGACATAGGATTTGCTGCACTCGGCATAGCCAATTTCGTGGACTTGAGTCTGGAGGGGTGTGAGCAACGATTAGGGAGAGCGGGGGGGACACGTGCCATGGTGCCATAGGTGATGAGGCCCACAAGGGCGTAGGGTGGGAGCAAACTGAGGCTGACGACGATGGCATCCCGGAGTGCTTTTAGATCTTCTTCGTCGAGACAGGTATCTACGACGAAAAGGAAGATGGGGGGCACCTGAGCTGGACGGGAGAGGGTGTACTCGATGGTGGTGTACTTTGGGAGGAGTTCAGCGGGCAAGTTTGTGTTGGAGATGTCCTTGTAGTGCGGGGGGAAGGCGTTGCGGGAGAGGCAGAAGGGACATATCCAGAGTTTTCCGCGAATGTCGATTTGGCTGGGGGGTGATCAGAGGAGGCGGGGAAGGGGGGAAACAAGATACCAGTAGGGGTTGAGGATGGCACGACACGGGGGCTTGCACGTGACGGGCTCGTAGAGGACTGGAGGGAGATCCTCGCGGTGCTTGAGGGGGGTGTAGAGAGCAGATATGGGCACGACGGTGCGGGTTGCCTCCATGCGCGACGACGGCCAGACATTCCACGACAGCCGCACCCCTGCAGAGATGTTACAGACGTCTGACACGACCAGCAAGCACTCACCGTCGCGCTCCTCGACGTCCTCAAAGTTGAGCATGGCAGCTGATGGATCCTCGCGGGGCCGAGCAAGTCGACGTGGACGGGGAGGGGCAAACACGGTCAAACAGTGGCGCCGACACGTATCATCCGTGGATGACTAAGCAAGCAAGCCGTCTTTTGCAACTCCACGAAGTCGGTGGACATGTAAGCCAGTGTTCCCTCGTGCCATGTCCTTGTTCACGTTCTCCCCCAGGGTATCTGTCCATGTAGAGTCCCCCGAAATTGCCAGAGCGAGCCTGCATGTCGCCCTCCCGTGGTACACACACCTCTACACTCTCCCCTTCCTTTCGCTCTATCCGTTGCTTGCCTATGCATACTACGTACGGTACGATGACTGGATAAAGAGCGAAGAGTGGACTTTTCTCGCTTGCGTCTCCCTCGGCGCAGGGCATGCTCTCAGCTTCCTCGTAACGCGTTGGAGCGCCGGTGCAAAAGCTTGGATAACCACACGCACGGTATGAACACCCTTTGTGTATTCGTACATTGCCTGACTCTACGCGTTTTCTTTCACTCAAAGGCCTCCTCGATTGAAGACGCCGATTGCATCCGTCTCGTGCCTCATCAACATCGCGGCCAGGGTGAAATAGTACCACTGGTCAAGAGGGTCCCTTCCCAGCCCATCTCGTATACCTTCAACTACCAACGGGATACATATGTCGTCGCTAACTCATCCCCCATCGTCTTCACCCGCCTCCCATATCCCTGCACCAGCCGTCCCCCCCTCTCGGACTTCCTCGCACCTCCCGGCCTCGCGACCAAACAAACGGACCCGCTCAAATCCTTGTACGGAAAGAACGAATTCAACATCCCGATCCCCTCCTTCGCCGAGCTCTTTGGTGAACATGCAACCGCCCCTTTCTTTGTCTTCCAGATCTTTTGTGTTGCCCTGTGGTGCTTGGATGAGTACTGGTATTACAGTATCTTCACTCTCTTCATGCTTGTCATGTTCGAGTGTACGGTAGTTTGGCAGGTACGTCGTCCGAGGTGCTTTCCCTCATTTGCGCTCATGGATATCGTACAGCGGGTCAAAACACTGACGGAATTTAGAACCATGTCGGTTGCACCGTATCCAATCATGTGTCTCCGCGATTCCAAGTGGGTGACTTTGCAGACAGATGAGCTTCTCCCCGGCGACGTAGTTTCCGTTGGTTAGTGTGCGAGGTCTATTTCTCGTGTTTGGTATCTAACAGCAATCCCCCCAGCTCGTTTACAATCGGAAACTGTCGTCCCTGCTGACATCCTCTTGGTCCATGGCACATGTATCGTCAACGAGGCCATGCTGTCGGGTGAATCGACACCACTTCTCAAGGAGTCTATCCAGCTGTTGGATACCTCGGACAAGGTTGATGTCGATGGTGCGCACAAGAACGAGGTCTTGTTCAGCGGGACGAAAGTGCTGCAAGCTAGCCCCACGAGTGAGAACCTCCATGTTTAACTTTGACGCCTCATTCTTATGCTTCTGCTAGGCCAAGGACAGACCTCGGCAGGGACTCCAGATGGCGGATGTCTCGGCATCGTGTTGCGTACTGGCTTTGGTACAGCGCAGGGGCAACTGGTTCGGACGATGATCTTCTCCACTGAGCGGGTTTCTGCAAACAACTTGGAGTCCTTCTTGTTCATTGGGTTCTTGCTCATCTTTGCCATCGCTGCGAGCTGGTATGTTTGGGTGAAAGGTGCTTCATAATCCAATTCACGATTTGCGTTATCATTGGTGCTCACGTTTTGCCCGACTAGGTATCGAGAGAGACCTCAAAAAGTCCAAGTTGTTACTCGACTGTGTCCTGATCATCACTAGTGTTGTGCCGCCAGAGTTACCGATGGAACTTTCACTCGCGGTCAATGCTTCGCTCGTGGCGCTTTCCAGGTTTGGTATGTCGACCTCTTTGAAAAACGAACGTGGATAACCAAGTCAATAGCCATCTTCTGCACGGAGCCATTCCGCATTCCTTCCGCTGGAAGGGTCGACGTGTGTTGCTTCGACAAGACAGGTACAATAACCGCCGAGAACCTAGTCCTTGAGGGTGTTGCAGGCATCGAGTATGGTTCCTGATACTCGTGGGTGCACTCCACTGACAGCGATCGGTAGCGACTTTGACAAGTTGAGGTTAATTGATGTGAAAGACTCTGGCAGGCAGACCATGCTCTGTCTCGCCGCGGCGCACGCATTGGTTCGCTTAGATGACGGTGTTATCGTTGGGGACCCCATGGAAAAAACCACCCTTGAAGCGCTTGAGTGGCAAATTTCGCAAGGTTTGCCTTTGAGTGTCGCACGGTGCATACATCTGACCCATGGTATACAGGCGATGCGGTTGCTCCTGCCTCAGGCAAGACCCCCAATGCATCACGAATTTACATCCGCCGTCGCTTCCAATTCTCTTCTGCCCTCAAGCGCATGTCCACCGTGTCTACCCTTCCTTCGGGAAAGGCTCTTGTGGCCGTTAAAGGTGCCCCCGAGACGATCAAGCGTATGCTCGCACACGTACCTGAATGGTATGACGAGACATTCAAGTGGTATACGAGACGGGGTAGCCGTGTACTTGCCCTCGGTACGAAGGAGATGGACTCGATGTCCATTGACAAAGTAATCCTCATCTTGGCGCGCTTGCCTTCTCGATCTGAGCACGTTTTGTAGATCAACAAGCTCCACCGAGAGGACGTTGAGAGTAACCTCACGTTTGCCGGATTCCTTGTTTTCCATTGCCCTTTGAAAGCGGATGCCGTTGAGACCCTCAAAATGTTGGCCGACTCGTCGCATCGTGTATGTATTATCGTTTATTCGTTGGTCATAGCTAGTATATTTAGCCTGCTTTAGTGTATCATGATTACAGGAGACAATCCGTTGACGGCCGTACACGTCGCACGCGACGTTGAAATCGTCGATAGGGATGCGCTCATCTTGGACTTGAAGGAGAATGCTGCTCACGAAGCTGGTATGTTGACCGGTGGTTCCGTACTTTGCCGTTTCCAATCACTTCATCTCCTTGTAGACCTTTGCTGGCGCACTGTGGATGAAAGCAAGATCATTCCAGTCGACCCTTCCAAGCCCCTTGACAAGTCTTTCTTTGACGAGTACGACATTTGTATCACAGGTGCTGCCATGAAACAGTTCCAGTCTCGACCTAGTTGGAACGACCTCGTACAAAACACTTGGGTCTACGCTCGCGTTTCCCCCTCCCAGAAAGAGTTCATTCTCACCAGCTTGAAGTCCCTGGGATATGTCACACTGATGGCTGGCGATGGTACGAATGACGTCGGTGCTCTCAAACAGGCCCACATAGGCGTTGCACTCTTGGATGGCTCTCCTGAGGACCTACGAAAGATTGCCGAGCACCAAAAGATAGAACGAATCAAGAAGGTATACGAGAGTCAGCTCAAGATCTCTGCTCGCTTTGGCCAAGTACCCCCACCCGTACCACCTGCCATCGCGCACCTGTACCCGGATGTCGTCGAGGCGCAGAAGAAGGCGGCGGCCAACTTGCAGGTTGCGAGGCAGAGGAATCCGATGGAGAAGGTTGGTTTTTGGTGAGGTTTCGGTCCTTGTGCTGATCCATGTGGTGTAGTTTGACTTGGCTTCGATCACGGATGCCATGGCCAATATGGACGGTGACGAAGAGGTCCCTCAGATCAAGCTTGGAGACGCATCGTGCGCTGCTCCGTTCACCTCCAAGCTCTCGCATGTTGCGGCTAGTGAGTCTCCTCCGATCGCTATTGCACATCAACTCGACCTATTTTGTAGTTTCCCACATCATCAGGCAAGGTCGTTGTACCCTGGTCGCGACCATCCAGATGTACAAGATCTTGGCACTGAACTGTCTCATCACTGCATACAGCTTGAGCGTACAATATCTAGACGGCATTAAGTTTGGCGATTACCAGGTGACTGTGAGCGGGATGCTGATGTCGGTCTGTTTCTTGTGCATCTCGCGCGCACAGGTATGGTGTATGCATCTTCTTTTCGACGTCTTCTTGACGTGCGTTGTGTTGTGCAGCCCGTCGAGAAGCTTTCACGCGAACGGCCATTGGGGAATATTTTTAATCTCTACGTGTTGTTGTCCGTTCTGATCCAGTTTGCGCTACACATCGTGTCTCTGGTGTACATCACGAACTTGGCCCACTTTTATGAACCGTGAGTCGCCGACAGACACTCCTCCAATGCCATGTCTCATGCATGCCCCCTGTTGCCACAGACCGGGCGTCATCGACCTCGATGCCAAATTCGAGCCGAGCCTCTTAAACACGGCCATCTATCTCTTGGGACTCTCACAACAAGTCTCCACGTTTGCTATCAACTTCCAGGGCCGACCATTCCGCGAAGGGATCCGTGAAAATTCCAAGTTGTATTGGGGTCTCGTCGGAGCGAGTGCGGTCGCGTTTTCCGGTTCGACGGATTTCTTCCCCGAGTTGAATCGGTGGCTCCAGATCGTCGAGATGGACACTGCGGTACGCCCTCGCGCTTCGCTTTCTTGCTTATGATTGACTGTCGTACGAAACGGCCAGTTCAAGGCCAAGCTGACGAGCGTCATGATTGCCGATTTCGCGGGCTGTTGGGTGGTCGAAAAGTTGTGTAAATACTTGTTTGCGGATTTGGAGCCCAAGCCGTTGATCACGCGTGGACGGGAGCGGAGGGAGGCGAGGCGGAGGGTGGAGGCGAGGATGGCGGAGGTGGCGGCGGGGGAGAAGAAGGTGCAGTGACGCGGGCTAGAGTGGTAATGATGGAACGGGTTATCGAATAGAATATTGTATGACCTGGCCAAGTGGCAGTGTCGTCTGACGATCCTGAAATTTGAAACGTGGATCGACTCCTACATCCCCACTGCCACTCGGCCTCCTGTCAGATACCCTACACCCCAAATCTGTCACTAACACTGAGTTCGGCGACCGTATATACAATTCATACACTGACGGATGCATCCCACCAGTTAATTGCCTTGTCCAAGGCAAGTCTTTCGTGACAGCGAAGCTGTTGTTTGACCTTTTTAAAGTTCCCAAAGCTCCGTACGGGGCTCCGTGACTATTCTCCGGGCCCGAAAGTCCTTGAACTCGCAACTTTTTCTCACACGGCAGACGTGTCCGGCGCCTCCAGGGGTACTTAAGACGGCCGTTGCGCAGCGCCCTAATCTTGCTATCGACGGTACAACCAGGTGAGATTCTGCACGCTCCCACTATCCCAGGTCAAGTGTCCGTTTTGCTGAAGGTCATACTAGTACTAGTACATTTAGCAATATCGTTCAGAATGGGCAACGCTTCCACGCCCCGCGAGATGGATTCAGACGTAATCACTCGCAGCTATCAACAAGAGATGCTGGACGCCAGCTTGACCGAAAACATCATCATCGCGCAAGATACTGGGTCGGGAAAAACTCATATTGCAGTCCTGCGCATGAAGATCGAGTGTGACCGTGAACCGCACAAGGTAACCTCGCCACTATACGCTGTGAACTGCGACTTATCGATCGCCACAAAGGTCTCGTGGTTCATTGCACCAACTGTGGCACTCTGTGAACAGCAGCATGATGTGATCCAAAAAGCGATTGGATCGGTTGGACTCATCCATGGTGCCCTGGAGCCGAAACAGTGGAAGGACCCTAACCTCTGGAAGGATGTTCTCAAAAAAAACCGTGTTATAGTCTCCACTCCTCAGGTTCTCCTCGATGCTCTCAGTCACGGATACATCAACCTAGGTCTAGAGGTCGGCCTCCTGGTGTTTGACGAAGCTCATCATGCAACTGACGATCATCCGATGAA
>JBBPKY010000388.1:0-23746 GCA_038089495.1 Xerocomellus dryophilus
CCCAGAAGGGGACGGTTATCAGCGCCGAAATCACCTCACCTTCCCTTTGGGATAATTACATCGCCGAGCCTGGTCTCGAAGAGGAATGGATCATCACACATAACAAGCAAACCGGCAATTTCGAGATCAAGGCAGCCTAGGATGGCGACCGGAGCAGCGGGATCGGTATGGTCCGCATCGCATTCTTTTCGAGGATATTGACTTACTGACCACACTGACCTTCGTTCGTAGCATCCCCGTCGAGCGTGTTACCCGAGTCGATCATCCGTTATGCCTTGATTTGTTGTTGTACCGCTAAATGATGTTTGTATGTGGGTGTTCAACCACCCGATGTGTGTGTGTAATGAATCCAATTGCAATTGGCGAAAGCACGTTGACTAGCGGGGTGTCTGAAGAAATTGACATAGAATGTTTTGTGTAGTCTTGAACTTCGAACGCGTTCGTTCTGAGCTCTTGGGCAGCCTTGGCGATCGTTCAAGTTGCGTCACGGCCCTTGAAGGCAAGCAAGTATCATTGCAACAGACCAGATACGCTGTGAATCATATATGCTGGCCAGTTCAGTGTTAAAGTCTCATGTCGGATCAGGCTGGAACCTGGAGCATGCAGTCAGTGCATGCCCTAATTAGTCTGGTGACCAGCCCGTCTAAAGAGGTTGCGCAAGGCAAACCGTCGATTGCGCAACCTCTTTTAGACGGGCTGGTCAGGGCCAGACTATGCCCTAATAGCCTAGTACGACCAAAACAGGATGTAACTCTTTCCATGGTTCAACATAACCCTCGACATCTCCTTATCAAGTTCCCCCTACATTCCCTGAACAAACTGAACAACCCAAGAACCGTGACACCGGTTCCGCGTCTAGAGTGACCTTTAGGTGAGATCCCCGCCAGGCTCGGTCTCCTTCTTACCTTTCACGTGCCCCTTTTCCGCCTTTTTGTAACATCTTATACGTTTGCCTCAAGCCTCAAGGTAAGGACGCGGGCACCGCCACGTACTCTCGACACCCTTGGGATGTTCCGCATCCACACGCAGGCCCGCGCTTCTCTCCGTCTCTCCGCGTTCTTGCCCATCCAAGGATGTCGTCCCACAGGATCGCCGACAGAACCCGATTCGGACTCGTCCCAGGAAACACCCCCATCGACACACCGTCGTTCCACATCCCTGACGTCATGATGTGTCTCTCGGACCTCGCGACGAGTACTACTAGTAACTCCGACGCGGGCGAACCTACGTTAACTGACGAGGAGCGAGGATGGCATTCCGCTCCGCGATGTGCGCGCGCTGCCCTTGTATGATGTTCATGTGCCGCCTTCGCGGCGAGGCGTCGTTCTCGCCTGGGCATGGACTTGGAGACGCGGATGACGTCGACACCATTGGATAAATCTGTTTCTGGCAGGCCTCGGGAGGGCGTACGCGCTTTGCAGAATATTTAGGTTGTGACGTGTCGATGCTGATGTCGGTGCGACCGAGTCCGGCGCCCGTGGACACGGCTGACAATAAACACGTACGGCACAGGTACCATCCCCCTCGGCGAACCTAAAGGCGCTCTCTTCAACTCCTTTCGCGCCGCACATGACATACCCGCACCTCCGACGCCTCCTAACCTCTAGCCCACCGTCTCCGCACACTGGAACAGGCCCTGACGAAGCGACCATCGGACGGAGCATGCGCCCCGACCTTGCGGAACACTCCAGGGCGCTCCCGCTCTCGGGTACGTCCCCGGATCGGGAGTGGCTCGTGGATAGGTTGCGTGGGGTCGCCGGGTGAGGCTAAGAGTCGAACAGGAGCGAAAACCCCACAGCGAGTCTGAGCCCCAAGTCCCGTCAAAGGATCTGGGATCCGTGTTGCAGCGACGGATGATCTTGACGCGAACGATTCTGTCATGGTATCAGATATATTTCGTTGTACACACATGCGATATTTCACAGGTCTACTTTCCTCGATGTGCCATCTACTCTCGATACACAATATATCAGGCACCGCTTAGATCGAAGTACCTCCTTTTCCAGGGACATCATACCCCACATCCCTTGACCAATCCCTTCATCTTTTATTCCGCCTCCTTCGCCTCCCTCGCAAGGTCAAAGCTCGTCTCGCCCTCCCGTTTCACAGCGACGTACTTTTCCGTCACGATCGCCGTAATCAACTCCGCAGGGGTGACGTCAAAGCTAGGGTTGTATACCCCACCTTCGGTCTCTCCGACCGCGCTGGGCGTAATGAGTACTTGGGCTTGGACTTTGTTACCAGAAGCGTCGTAGTTAGGGGGGTGGAGGGCACCGCGGACGAGGCAGGCTTCGAGGGGTGCTCGGTGTTCGATCGGGATGCTGTGTACAGGGAGTTAGGCTGTCTAGAGGGACGGCATCCTGGGGGCCTCACCCTGATCCGTCAGCGATGGCGAGATCGACGGTGCTTGTGGGTGCGACGACGATGAACGCAATCTTGTGTCTCGCCGCTAATACAGCGGCGTTGTACGTCCCAATCTAGCGTCGATGGTGATCGAGACGGTTGGGGTAAGGGGATGGGTGAGGGATTCGCGGGAGGAGGTCCGGGATGTTTACCTTGTTAGCGGTGTCACCGTTTCTTGCGATGCGATCGGCGCCGACAACTGTAGCGAGTGCATAAACGTGCCGGTATTATTTGTGCCGCTTTACGGGGCATGTCTAGATGAATGGGGACGTACGAACGGCGTGAATGGGCTTGTGTTGGAAAAGGGAGCCGACCATCGTGTCGCAGATCATGGTGGAGGGGATGGCGAGCGTGTGGAGCTCCAGGGAAGTCAATCTACATATGTGAATCTGTTGATTGAGGGGATTGTATGGGTGGATAGTTACCGAGATCCTTGGTGATACGGGGCTGTTTGGGTATAATACGCCCTCTCGAGGAGTCCCTGTTCGTGTAGATACGTAATGAATCCCAACGCCGTTCCATAACCCTGCCGATCAAGTAAAGTCAACAAGCGATTCGGTAGCACAGGGTCGAAAATCACCGATGTTGCGAGCGAGCCAGTGTTACACACGGTGAGGACGTTCAAGTACTTTCCCGACCCTCCGATGCGCTTATGCAGCCAATCGCCGCCCAACTTGGACATGGTAATGTTTTGGGCCTTGTCCTCGCCTCCGATCAGCTTTGCCTCTGCGATGAGGTCATTCGCGAGCGCGAGCGCTGCATCTGCATCTGGCGTCCGTGGCTCGGGCTGTTGTTGGTGCGCGGTGACGGCCTGGGAGAGGAACTTGGCAAGACGACGCGTGGCTGCGCCAAGGTTGACGGCGGTGGGTCTGGCGGTGAAGAGGTAGTCGAGCTGAGGGGCAATATAGGCCTCGAGCGCGGACGGGGAAGCCAGAAATTCGGAGCGGGGCGTCGCCTTGAGGGCGCCTGATAGGGTGGTCGCTATCGAGAGCGATGCGAGGGCTCCTATGGCAGGTGCACCACGAATCTGTACGCTGGTGAGTGGAGCGGGCGATAAAAGAGAGACAGAACGACCTTCATCGACTTGATGGCGTCGTGGGCATGCTCTATGGTTTGAATCTGGACATACTCGATGGTGTGTGGGAGCAAGAGCTGGTTGACGATGTCAATCTTGTCCTGGTCGAGCGTTCGGATGGATTTGAGTGCGTCCATGGTTTGGATAAGAGAATCGGCCGAGTACGGAGCTGTGCATCACCGGCTACTAAAAGCTCCACTGGTACATAAACTACGTTTGCAGCGCATTAGTTTACGCCCTAGCGCATCGATGATTATGCTTTCAGCCAAGTAATTCGCTATCTCTGCCGTTCTGACTGGCTCCCGTTATCTCGCAGCCTGAGTTGCTCTCGCACTCTAGGATTGCTTTCCCGCAGACGCCCGCGTTTAACCTCACTAAGTACGAAGGCCGATTATCGGAATCCGAGACGACGTTGTCATTTCCTACCAATCAATCGACGAACAAATTATGTTGAATCATTCCCGGTCACTGACTATCCAGGCTTCTGTAGGATGGAGTAGGATGTTCTGGGCTGGTTAGGACTAGTTCTGGCGGTTCTGCGTTTACCGAGTATCCGTAAAGAACCTTAATTTCCTTTTTCGCTCAAATTCGAAGGCTATGATTGGAGTTGAGGGCTACGTGAATGTGGGGGACGGTAGCGTCGGCAGTGGGGTTGGACAATTCATCCCGAGCGTAACACACCGGGGATATTGACCTTTTATGGACGTTCACAGGTAATCTAAAAGTATAATAAAAATTGCAAATTTAGTTTTTCTATTTTCATGAGCATAAAATGTCAAAGATGGCTAAGAAAATTTCATATTTCACCAGTTTCTGGTGAAAATATGAAGTTTTCATGACATAAAAATGGGAATCAGCGAAATTTGAAATTTTCAAGGTTCTTTAAATGACGAGAAAATGTCAAACTCCCCGGTGTGTAAGCTGTGCCGTAGTAGTATGACGTCACAGCCCCCCAGACACCACTGCGGCCTCTTTCCTACCCAGCCCGGGCCGGTGACCATGAACATCACAATGGGTTGCACCAATGGGGTCGTGTCCGCCAAGTGGCTCGAGTCAACGACTGCAAAGTTCGATGTATCTTGGAAGGTGTAATAAATGATGAGTTCGTAATTTATGGGTCATCAAGGCAGTTGTACCCTAATGAACGGTTTGGGAATCGAAATCACATGCAAAGTGGGTGTCTGCGATGGGCCTTATAACGACAACGCTGTCCACACCCCTCCCCACCAGATCATGATGGACCATCTCCTGGGCCGTCCAAGCCCCTCTTGGAAACGCACTCAGGTATGTCTCTTCCCTCAACCCCACACCTGCTTAGACTCATCCCGCTCTAGGTCTTTCTCGTCATCATCTTCTGGATCTGGAGACTCGCCTACGGGAATCCCAGTGCACCGCGCTTCCTGTGGCTAAGACAGCTAAACAGGAAACTCCGTACGTCTATCCGTTTGGCATCGTTTCACTCCTACCCCTTACGCGCGACAGAACGCTTCTCCCCATGGCAAATCATCGTCAGCACCCTCACCGCCGTGTATGCGCTCAGAAATCTCGACAAGATCGTAGGCCTTGGTTGTAAGCTTCACCCTTCTCTTTCGTAATCGGGAATGAACGTCCTCTTCTTTCTTCTCAGCCCCTGAGCCGTTGGCTCAACTCGTAAGTTCTCCCACCTGGCTCGTTGGGCCACGCTTCCTCATCCCCGCTTAGTATTCGCCCTCATATTACCGTGCCACTTGGATAGCGACCGGCCTCGATGCTGGTTTTGCGACTGCCATGTCTATTCGTCCGAAACGGCTCAAGGATATCTGCTCTATATTGTTCTCAATCTACTACATAATTTACGCCAACGAGGCTGACGAAAAGGTCTGCACGTCTATTGTCTCTACGATCATTCGGCTCTTATGCATATGTCCAGCTCCGGCGATTTAGGGCTGTGCCCACCATTGAAATGCTCCGAATTACATGGGAGAAGACAAGTAATCCATATGTAATACATTTTGTCCATCCGAGGAGCTCCTGACTCGATATTGATTCATTCTGTCAGCTTCGATTAATAGCGCAAAGCCCCAGCATGTCACTTCACCGAAAGATCCTTCTGCCGCGTCCTTCTACGTCAGCATATGATCGTCCAATCACAGTCCACATTTATTTTGCGCCGCCTGCGCCTCAGCTTCATAACACCACAGATCTCATCCTCGATTTCCCTGGTGGCGGGTTTGTGGCGATGTCGCCGGACCATCACGATGAACGACTGCGCACCTGGGCCCTTAGGACAGGTAGACCTGTACTCGCCGTTGACTACGGAAAGGCTCCCGAATGTAATCATTCACCCTCTGTTCATCTCACAAGACGCTTGACCGTTCATTCTCTTCCTCAGATCCTTTTCCATTCGCAATGGACGAGTGCTTTGACCTTTATCGGCTTCTCGCAGAAACGTCCGGTAGATGTATCGGCATGTCTGGTAGGAAACTGAACGTGATCATGTCTGGGGACTCGGCGTACGTCTTTCTTTCAGTCTCGCACAACTCTGTTGACATCCTGCTCATACACGTGCACTACGTTCAACAGTGGCGCTATGCTTGTCGTGGGTGTCATGGTCAAGATTTTGCAATACAATGCTGCCCTCCCCGCAGGAGAGGTCAGGCTACCTGCGCCGTTGTCTCTCGTGCTTAATTATGCCGCGCTCGACTTCAACTTTACTTCTTGGATGTCGCCAGATAATCTTCAAGTCCTGCGAACCGAACAATCCACGGGGGATCTTCCTGGCATGCGCGAATTGGCATTGCAGAAGAATCACCTGCAGCACGTCAGCCCGTTGAGCATGGTGGGAGACCACCGCGCGCGAACAAAACGTTTGAAGAGGCACAAGAGCTGGAAAGATACATTACAAGATCTGGTCGGAAGGTCAGAAGACCTGCCTTCGAAACGACATCATCAAGTGGATATGAAGCGCAAATCGTCGGTGAAATCGTTCGAGGTGCCGCACGATGAACACGAGTCTTGGGCGGACTCTGAGAGCGAGGAGGGGGAGTCGAAGCCCGTGAGAGAGGAGGATCGCTCCATTGAGGAGCGTGTACGTTTTGTGTATCAAGATGCCTCCTCGGACACGGACGAACTGCGTCGAGTGCTTGAGAAGCAGCAGGAGCAACTCTCAGCGGCTGTTACACAAGCGAACCTCAAGGCCACCACGCTTGTTGCTGGAAGTCATAACGGCAAAGGCATCGGTAACAACCGTGAACCCATTGGCACAAGACTCACCATGACGAGTCGCACTGGATATTTCCAGGACCGCATTATTTCTCCTAGTATGGTAAGTCGGTGAATGCACCGCATTCGGACCGTATACTGAGCGTTCACTCGACCGGACAGATGCGTGCCATGGCGATTTTGTACATCGGACCGCATCGAAACCCTGATTTTGCAACCGATTACCTCATCTCTCCCATCCTGACACCGCCGCCACTTCTCGCGCAGTTCCCACCCCTGCTGATGCAATGCGGTGAAAAGGACCCATTTGTGGATGACACCGTCATCTTTGCTGGGCGGGTACGCGAGGCCAAGAGGGCTCGGAAAGCGGAGCTTGACCTCTTACTCACGGGCAAGAGTGCCAAGTTCGGCGAGGGCTTGCGTATGACGGGCGCCCATTTGGACGGTTTTCCAGACGAGGTTGCAAGGACTGTTGCCGAGCGAGATCAACTTGCCCGCGAAACGGAGGACGATTGGGTTCAGATGGTGCTATTTTCTGATTGGAGCCATGGGTACCTACAGATGATGACACTGATGAGCGAGGCCAAAGCTGTGGTGGAGGATCTTGCGGATTGGATGGAGGATGCGTTTGTGAGACACTCGGGCAAGGAAGAGAGGACCAGCAAGCTTCTCGAAGTCGTGGGCGCGCGAGGGACGAAGAAGAAAAGGGAGACGAGACGGAATTCGCCTCAGGCGTCTCGCTCGCCGACGAAACGACCCATCTTGCACGCCCCGTCGACCGAGAATGGCGACGCCGATGGCAGTGGGAAAGTAGACGCGAGTCCGTTCGCGTCCAGCACGGAGACGGAGACGGACGATTCGGGGATCACGTTTATCGCCCGAAAGCGTGGTGGAAGTGGGACGCCGGTGCTTCAATCACGGAGGAGCTCTGATGAGCGGCGTGATGTGACAGATATGAAACAAGGGTATTCGTCGCCGTCGTTGAGCGAGCAAAACGACCTCGCTGCTGCAGAGCGGGAGCGGGAGAGCGCGACAAGTACGCCGCGGGCGGGTAATGGGAAGACGGGGCAACGAATTACAGAGACGGAGCTGATGCGACGACGGAGGTTGCTGGATGCACACATCTTTGATGGACCGGGCAGCAGCTAGTAGGTGCCATTGTGGTGTACGTTACGTACATAGCCTGATAGGAAAGTTTCTCGGGGAAAGAGCGGTGACGTGGGAGCGCGAGGGCAGCTCATGGGAATGGTCGCCGGAGGAGCACCGCATTCGCTGCTGACGATTAGGAAGGTGGGGCGGTGCTGCGGCGCTGCATGCTAAATGGAGACACAGCCACGTCTACACCGTCGAGCACGCTGACTGTCCGGCACATCGTCCACGAGCTTGATCAGCACTAGCGTCGTCCGCCCCGGCCTCTCGTTCTCTTCCGTGCCTCCTTCCCTGCCCAGGGCTGTGCACCCCGTCCCTCTCAAAAGGGCGCCAGGAGGTGCGTCCTCGGTTTTCCAACCCAAAAACACCCGGTCGGACGTTCTCTATAGAACTCATTAACTTTCTTAGCCCTGTCCTATTTCATATCAAAAAGAAGCTTTCCTTTCCCTCGCCTAAATATAAAAAGGGCCCACCCCAAGCTATGGACCTTGAACCTACAACTCAGACACGGGTTCAGTGGCAAACTCCAATCACACACACACAGCAACGCCAGCCTGCCATCGACCCTGCCGTCAGCCACGAGTTCCAGTCCTATAACCATCACAACAACGACACCGAGAATCTTCCCTACCCTCCTCAGCTCGCCAACATGCCGCAGCAGTCCCCTCCCCAGCCTCACGTCCAGCCACCCTCCTTCCCCCCCGGCGCTGGTCCCAACGATCCCTCCGAACAGCATGCCCATTATCCCCCCGGTCATGCCTACCGGCGGAGTCACAGCAATTCGCCTTTTCGCCAGACATCCCACCCATCGCCCTACCCGATCCCCTCCACCCCGGCTCAACCCCCGCTCCCGCAGATGACGCAGCCCGGCCTGCCATCACCCGATGCTGTAAAGCAGGAAACGGCGTATTACACACCTACCGCTGCGGAGCTGTATAATCAAGCGCTCGCATCCTCGTCTGCCCCACCTGGCGATGCTTCGGGGCATTACCCGTCTTCGAGTGGGGTACCAAGGTTACCACCGATTTTGCAGGTGGAGAAGAAGCAGGTGACGACGTCCGCGACGCAGGCGGCAAGTGCGAGTCGAAGGCGAAATGAGGCGCATTTCATCTGTCCTGTGCCCGGATGTGGGAGTACGTTTACGCGTCGGTTCAATTTGCGAGGTGCGTGGCGCGTGCGGTGTGCGCGATCGTCGTCGGCTCATGCGTGCGTTGGTGCTAGGTCATTTGCGATCGCATACTGAAGAGCGCCCGTACGTGTGCGAGTATCCGGATTGTAAGAAGGGGTTTGCGAGACAGCATGATTGCAAGTGAGTAACCGCCGATCGTGGACACGCTGTTGTTTCGTACCCTGATCTGTTGGCGATAACGCGTTTGGGGCTCATCACTTGTCTCACAGACGACACCAAGCTTTGCATGCTACGCGGTCCCAATCCAACGTGTGTCAAGGTTGTCGGAAGACGTTCAGTCGTTTGGATGCGCTCAACGTAAGTGATCATCATGAAGTGCTTCTATTCTGGCGCTCCCTTGTTTGGATCTCATTCATGTGTTATATGACAGCGACATCGTGAGTGGCTATTTGGACACGCGTCGTCCGTTGGTTTATGAAAATCACTAACCCCAATACGTGTTGCAGTGCGTTCGGAAGGTGGAGCCGAGTGTAGGCAGGCGGTCGAGGCTATACAGCAAGCACAGGCTCAGGTCCAAGCCCCAGCCCCAACCCCGGTGCAGGTTCAGGGCCAGGTCCAGGTGGGGGCGCAATCACATGCACCCTTACAGGGGCTTCCGACTGCGAATCCACCATCACCTTCAAATCGACCTGGTCCAAGTAACACCAAGGTGATACAGACGCCACCCTCGAGTTGAACAGTACGCCGCTGTGGATGCTCTGCTCTCTCTGCGGACATGACATAGATGCGAGTGTGACTGATGACGTGCCTGATGGACGAACGGGACGCTTTAGACTTGTGTGTTTCTCCATGCACGTTTCTTTTTGCTTCTTTTGATTCCACCATTTCGTTTTTCTCTTTTCTTTGTTGAATAATTTTTCTGTGGGAGGATGTAGCACTGTTTTTTCTTCTCTTGTAACAATCTTTGTTTTTATTTCGTTTCTCTTTTGGACGCACGTTGTATCATTCGAAGGGCGTCCCATTTTGCTTTTTGGAACGGGGCAAGAATTCTTACGGGCCTAGTTTTACTACTAGTAGTATAGATTAACACCGCCTCATAATTGTACAAACAGCGTGTGTTTCTGTCCACTGGGTTGCTTAGAAACACGTGAGAAAATGATGTTGACTGGTCGCCGGGGGTCGGCAAGGTTTCGACCAGCCAGGGGCGTGTGCATACACTGGTGCTCTCTTCTTCTTTACCTTCCACACGTTCCTCTTGACACGGATCGCGTGCGTTGATTGTCGATATCGCTTCCAACATTAATATTACGGCCGTCGCTGCGGGGTCATTTGAAATCGTTCCGAATCCGAATCCTGCAAACTATCACCATCGCACGCAGAGATACGATGTCGCTCTCGATGCTCGTGGGTGGAGGAGCCGAATGTGGACCTTCGAATCCGTTGCAGAGTCTTTCGAAGCGGTTTGATCAGGATCGGGGTGTGCAGCAGGTGAGACCACGTGTAGCCCGGGTTACCGGACACCAGTGCAGGAACGGTGTGCTCATGCATGCGCTTGCGCAGGACGTCGCGGGGCCGTCTCGTTCCCGGGGACCGTTGTCGGGCGAGGTATGTCATTCCATTTCGTTGATTCGGCTCCCCATGTCCCGTTTCCCGTTCCGTTTCGTGCTTCCATTCGCCCGCGCTTCCATCTTATGCCTATGTCCATGTCTATCGATGTTTTCTTCCGTATGTGCGGCGATGCTGACAATGACGCATGCGATGGACTATCTTTTGTCTTCGTGTTCATGTTCGTCAGGTGCATTTCCGATCCCAACATACTCCGATACCGGAGTTGCAGCAAGAGGCGGCACGGTTCTTTGGTTCCGGAGCTGGTCCGGCACCACATGTGTCCCAGGTGCCCATGTCGATGTCGATGCCGGCGCAGGTGTTCGACGTGGCTGGGTTGCGCGACACCTTGCCTGTTACTGCGCCCGCGCAACGCGCGCAGATCGGTAGTGCGGCAGGTGCAGCGTGGGCTGTTGATTTCTTGGCACGCCAGCCGGCGACGTCCCAGGCGCATACGCCGAACCAGGCTCATGCGCAGGGTCAGGCACAAGGACATGCGCAGGCGCAGGCTATCTCGGCGACGCGGGTGGAGCAGCAGGATCGGGTGCAAAGTGCGTCCGTGTGTTTGTGTCCGCAGCGTGCTTTCTCTGACCTTTTATTTTGTCTTTTTTTTTTGGCGGCTCGATATAGGCGGTGCAGTCCCGTGGAGATCGGTGTATTCGGGTTATGGGATGTCCCCGATGGCCGGCATGACGGGTACGAGTTCGATGGCCGTTCCTGTTCAAAGGCACGTCGTACAGAGCGACCGTGAGTCTCCGGTTGACACGTGTGTCGGAAAACCCTGATTTGCTGGCCGTTGGGCAGAGATGTCCTGGGACAAGGAGTTTCAGTCGCAAGAATCCTTATTGAATGCCTCCGTGCCCGTGCTCACTGAGGCTCTGCCGGAACAGCAGCAGCAGCAGCAGCATGTGAAGAGTGCGGTGCCTGCTGATGAAATGGCCCGGCTTGCGGCACAGGTGATAGACTCTGTGAAACATGAACAGAACCCCAAGTTCCAGAAAAGCGAGTTCATTCAACTCATGCGCCAACTGCGGGACGGCGAGGTGATTGTCGAGGAGGACAACATCGTGCCAAAAGACGCTGCGACGAGCACGGGTGTGGATGTGAAGGGCAAAGGACGTGCTGTGATGACACACGACGGGGTGGCCGGTCTATCATCCTTGTCGTCACAATCACAAGCCCTTCCATCGTATCAGGGTTCAGAGGAATTGAATGCGGCGTACGTGCAACAAGCGAAGGACCCCCACGAGGCCTATTTCCGTCAGGAAAATGTTGATTTTACCGAGTACTGGAACGCGCATTACACGGGTCCGGCTGCACACACGATATCCGCCGTCCAAGAGAGCAATTCCTGGCATGAGATGCAACACGCTTGGGATGCGTTTGAGGCGACGACGGCGGGCGTCAAGCCGGTCGCGAACTACCAGTTCCAGACGAACAATCCGTATCTCCTCGGGGACTCGTCCGGAACGCGGCATCATGCTTTGCACATGTCACATTCGCAAAGGGTATACGAGGTACGTACACACACCACCCCATTTCATTTCTGTGGAGAGCGGAGAATGGTACCACACTATGAAAATTGGAAAGGGGGTGAATAGCAACGTTAATGTTTGGTTTCCTTTTTCTTTTTTCGGCAGAGCGTTCTGGAACTGGAAGCTGCTGTGCAACGAGATCCGACCAACGCAGCCTCATGGTTCGAGCTTGGCGTGAAACAACAAGAAAACGAGCGCGAGGCAAAGGCCATCCAAGCGCTTCAGCGTGCCATCGATCTCGACCCATCCCATCTCCCGACGTGGCTCGCGCTCTCGGTGTCGTATACCAACGATAACCATCGGTTGGGAGCGTACGACGCGATTCGGGAATTGGTATTGCGGAATCCAAAATACGAGACGGTTGTGTCAGGCACGGACTTGGCCACGGGCGCGCGCGGCGATTTCGCAGGATTGATTGACGTCCTCATTCGAATGGCGAGGAGTGCGGATCAACAACAGGGCGGTGTGGACGCGGACGTGCAGGTTGCATTGGCAGTGTTGTTAAATACGATGGAGGTGCGCCTATTTTCATTTTAAAAAAAGCCACTTCCGTTCATCAATGTTTTTTCTTCCTCTTTCTCTTGCCAACTGTAAATTTTGTTCCTTCAGGATTATGCCAAAGCGGTGGACTGTTTTCTTACGGCGTTGGCCGTTCGACCGGACGTACGTTTGCCACGACTCTCGTGTGCTTTCATTTTGACGTTGGTCGGATCATGTTAGGATTCGATGCTATATAACCGCGTTGGGGCCACTATGGCCAACAATGGGCAGGCTGCTGATGCCCTCGAATACTATCTTCGAGCGCTCGACCTAAACCCCGCCTATATCCGCGCGAGGTGCGCCTTGCATGTGCTTTCGTCTTCCCCCCACTCACCCTCGACGTGACCCACCGCAGATTCAATCTCGGCATATCCTGTATTAACCTCCGGGTGAGTCCAGTACACACGCACGCCCTTCTTTTTTTTTCTCAAACGCTGGATTTTATTCTAACGTGGTTTGCTGTCGAAGCGCTATGACGAAGCGGCGTCCCACATCTTGGACGCCCTCGTGTTACAGGACAGCGATGGGGTCGAGGACGGGACGGGCATGAACGAGTCGCGCGGGGTAACGTCGTCGGCGCTCTGGGAGAGCTTGAAGACGACGTGTTTGCACTTACAGCGGGTCGATTTGGCATCCATGTGTGATCGTCGGGATTTGGATGGTGCGTCCTCGTTGTCGGGCTGGACGTGTGCTCATTCGCGTGTAGGATTTAGAAGGGCGTTTCACGAGGTGTGATAGGCCGGGGGTTGCTTGAACTTTTTCGGGATTGATTTGTGTGGTGTACGAATGTGCGTCGTGGTTATAGAGAACGATGCTTGCTTTATTTCGCTTTGGCAGTCGCGACGGCTGTCGCAGTGCAGCGTCAAGAGAGACTGACAGAAGAGTACCAAGTACAAAAACCTCCACGGTCTGAGAAGAATCTCGTGCTGAACTAGAAGGGATGACTATCTTCCCTCGACTCCCCGATCTGACTACCGGGGACTAACGGTCGAACATGTCCAATTTCTGGTTTCGATTTGCGCCCGACAGGGGGAACACATGGGTACGAGCTGAGATCTCACAAGCACATCATCCGAATATACTCAAAGGTATCTTAAGTAAAGTATTCGTCGAGAATCGAGGTTGTGGAAACGCAGGACCCGCAGCGACCCAGCAGTTTACTGTCACTCCCCACTCAATATCGAGGTCTAGGCGACAGAGATTGCTAAATGCCATGCATGGCTGCAGGTCTTTGAATCGGAGAACATCACCAATGGCAGTCGGGTGGTAGGCCATTGAAAGTTGGGTTAACCGCAGGCTCTCGCCGGGTGTCTGAGCTGGCCGGGGTGGCATCCTGCCTGGAAGGGCGGCTTTCAGTGATGGCAATGAAATCTGTGATAGCAGGCAGTCAGATCAGGGAGAGTAGTCTCGAAATGGGGCCCAAGACTTCAGAATGCAGTGTCACTGCGCGCAAGTTGGAGGAGAAAAGGGGTGGTCAGAGGCGCAATGTAGCACTCAACATAAAAGTGAGCCGAGTCAACGCAGGCATGCGAGACAGATGTGCAAGAGCGTCCACGTCTAAGGAGACTTGAGGACAAACCACAGTCCGGAAGTTTCGCCACTGGAGGGAATCCAAGAACACATTTAGATTCTTGGGCGCCGACGCGACACTGAGAGAAATTAGGGGCGGTAGAGGCAGGTACAACAAGTGCATGGCTTCAGTTGCAGAATCGCAATGGAGATAGCAGAGGTTTGGGAAGAGTGGCTCAGGGGTAGGAGGGTTTAAGAAGGTCCTGACAGATTCCCAGTCGAGTCTACCGTGGTCTGTGACGACCGCATGCCAGTATAGATCGAACGCGACGTGTGTAATTCCGAAGGACACTCCACTCGATCTCTGTAAGCGGTCTAAACGAATAGCACTTGGCAGAGCAGTGGGAGAATATTCACTACCAGACAAAGTGAGACGAACGCTTGGAATCATCCTACCTTGTTTCCTTAGGGTATTCGGCAGCGAAAAGAGGCTTCTGAAGACACTGCGCTATTGCGGGTTGGTCGTCCAACATTAACCGAAGGACATCCGCGCTGGTTCCTTGAATGTGCGACATGTTCTAGCCAGAGCTGCCAGATCGGAAGTCTCTCTTCGCGTGCGAGGCGGATAACAGTGACGAAAAATATTCACAAGGATCTCTTGTATCTCAAGCGAGGGATGGCACCCTCTAGTAAATGGACAAACAAGCTTACCAATGCTGTGATGATGCGAAAGCCGGAAGCATCCGAAACCGATCTGGCCCCTTTCCAACCCAAGCGATCTCTCCTAAACCTTGTTGGACTCACGATGCATCACGCGCTTGAGATACAAGAGATCCTGTTAATGATTTTTGGTCAAGACCCCATTTATCCGCATCCTCTGAGCCTGTGGGATGAGATGCCACCGAGGACCACTCGCGATCTGGCCAGTCTAGCCAGGACATGTCGCGCATTCAAAGAACCAGCGCTGGATGTCCTTTGGTCAGTGTTGGGCGACCTATCCCCTCTGGCACGGTGTCTTCCGGATATATCCGTACTAGTGAGCCGGTTCCTGTTATCCATCATATTTGTTTGGTAGTAAACTTCCTTCATTTTTCTCCTCTAGCGTGCTCCCGTGAGGAAGTATGAATTTACCAGACAGCTCACGCAGTCCGAGTGGGATACCCTTCGAAGTTACACGCGTCGCATACGGTCCATACGGTCCTTCAGTCTCGGACTCAAGTGGGACTCTGTCAGAACCTTCTCCACCCCATCCATCCATGATCCTCTCTTCCCAAACCTTCAGCTCGTACAATACGAGACACGGTTTATCACTGAAATTCAGCCGTTACCGCCGCACCAGCCTCTCCCGTCGCTAGTTTCCGTCAATATCCCCCCCGATATACATGGAGGGTTCACCCACTTTGGAGGACTGTCTCAAGTGGTTTTCTGAGTCGTTTCCGCATGTGACGAAACTTTACACGAGCATGGGCCCTGGAAAATGGCCTCCGCCCCCCTGCCGTAGGGAAGTTTCCTCCAATCATATCTGTGGCTGGCGAAACCTTCGGATCGTGGATTGTCCTGCCGCTGTTTTTGACATGGACGCGCTCGCGCATCTGGCTCGCATGCCAGCGTTGGCCCATCTCACCTTCGTGCAGAAAAATATGATGCCAGATGAGATATCACCATCCGACTCACCCCTCGTCTTCCCGAACTTGTCCCACTTGGAATTGCCTCAATCTGGATCGCTGATCTCCATTGCGAGGTTACTTGCCCACGTCCAACTGCCCGCTCTCACGGATCTCGCTGTCGAGACCAATGATTGTCCTCTTGGGTGTGTTAGATCATTTCTGGGGGCCGTTCAGACGGCTTGCACCACTCGCTCCGTCGCGTCCTTGAAGTTCAAGCAGTATAGAGGTGGCTTGGCCGTTAACGACAGCCCTATCCTTTCCTTTGACGACTTGCGGCCTATCGTGGTATTCAGGAACCTCCATTCGATAAGCATCAATATCCGCTGGAACGTGGGCCTCGCTGACGACGAACTGCTGGAGCTCGCGTCGGCATGGCCCCATCTAGAACGTCTCTGCATAAACGAAGATTATGGTTGGGGCACTGACACGCCGGCAGTCGACGGGATCACGCCGGACGGACTGTTGCAGCTTCTGCAGACATGTCGGTCGCTCGGTCGCCTTTCCCTCGCTATCGACGCGCGGGCACCCCCGAATTACTCGTTCGCTCGTCTCGAATCGGACTCGGCGCGGCCAGCCACGTTTCATCTCAATGTCATCGACTCCGCTATCGAAAAAGAGTCTGTTTGGGCCATGGTCACTTTCCTCGCTGGTATTCTCCCATCCGCAAAATTACACATGTATTGGAGTTTTCATGATCACCGTAGCGAGGGGCAGTCATACGTTGACCATTGGACAGAAGTATCTCATCAGACTGATTTGAAAAGGCGGGGTCCCCGGGATGACCACCACTGCTTCTGTAGGATGGTAGGGTGTTCTAGGGTGTTCTCTGCCTGGGACTGGTCCTGACGGTCCTGCGTTTACCGAGTAGCCGTAAAGGGTCCTTTCTAGCTTCTTGGGTCGCTGAGAGCTCACACCAGCCAATGAGAGGGCTTCAAAATTATCACATAGCTTGTCAGAGTCGTCAAGCGATAACGTTACTCGTCAGCTTTGCAGATCGGCGGCCCTTCCTCATGAGGTGGCACCATCATGATCCTCCGTCCTCCATGCCACGAGACGCCTCAGTGTGACTCACCCAGACACTTGGCAAGAAAAACAGTCAACCCCCAAAAGGTTCATCACACATCGTCAGCATCATCTCAATCCATCCACGGCGATCGCATAAAAAACGTATAAAAACAGAAAAACGGAAGTGGAAAAACGTAGTATAAGTAGCAAAGTAGGAAAGCGGAGCAGACTACAAATACATCCCTCGTCAAAGGTCAGTCGGACGTGCGCCACGACACCTCTATTCGGTTGTCACCCCAAAGTAAAGTCGAACATGCACGGTGGGCATTAAAAATTTTTGAGAACATTAATTCTCGGAGAGAGAACAGGGGAACTTAAAATCGCCAACGAATCATTGGAAATAAACCGTCTGCACTTCGCTCTGGGCAAAGGCCAGGTTACAATTCGGACACCGCCGTTGACGCGTCGAGATACGCGTGTCCACGCACGGCTTGCAAAACGCTAGCGCGGCCGTCTGTAAGCCCAACGAACCGCGAAAGAATCGAAAGGCGACCTACTGTGCATGCATTTCGTCAACACGACTTCCCGCATGCCTTGTTTGCACGTCGTGCATTTCACGATTTTCTGAAGAAGAGTCAGTCGTTTGCTTGGCCACTCGCACGGAACACCCACCCAAAGCCCTTCGTTTTCCTGCGTGAGCGCTTCCTCTCGCGTGCTCGCGGGGACAACCGCTGAACTCAACTTCTTGATCTTCTTCTCGGATTCCTTTCTTGTCCGCGAGAGCTCTTCCTCGACAGCTTTCAACGACGATTCCAGTTTACGCATGTAAACACCGCGTTCGCTAGCAAAAGCACGGGCCTGCAGACGTCGCATCGTCAGGTGAGCGACCGGAACAAGTTGAAAGGGTAGAAGGTGTGTCGGCGTACCTCTGCCACGCGTTTCTTCTCCGTTTCCACCAGCGCTTGCCACCTGGAAATATCTATTTCGAGCGCCTTGAGCTGCTTGTCTGCGTTATCAATGGCTCTCCGGCTCAAGACGTTCATCTTCTCGAAGTCAACCTTTACAAAGACCATCGCGACCGTTTCAACAGAATAAAGCGGAACAGAAATAAAAAGACGCACGACTTGGCTGTAGAGGTGTTTCTCGACCTCTGCGGCACGTTCGACGGCCTTACCCTGCTTCTCAAGTTGACGCGACATCCCTTTTCGCTCCGATTCGCCCATCTCCTTTTCGCGCATCGCAGCAAAGTACTTGTTTTCCGCCTTGGCTTTCTGTGTCACGCCATCGCCTCATCAGTCCGTCCATCGTCTCTGCTCATGCAAGAATACACACCTCGTGGGCCGTCTTTTGCAACTTTTCCTCAAATGCACCCAGGTCAAACACCTTCTTCTTCACCTGTTGATCCAAACTCTCCCAGAGAGAAGACAGTCGGTCAATCTCCGCGAACAAGGACGTTTCCGCTTGCGCTTGTTGTTCCGTGAGTAGCCTCAACTTTTGTAGCTCGCCGTCCTTTGCCTCGAGTTGCTGGGTAAGGGAACGCGCGTCCAATGTAGAGGATTCGCCGAATATGGAACGGTAGCGTGCCAACTCTTTCGACGTCCTTGCTAGCTCCTCGCGAGCGGTCGTTTCGGCCGTGATATGCTGCGCCACATCGGGATGATCCTTGTTCAACGTGGACAGGGCTTGTTCAAGCGCGGCAGGCTTGGCTTCAGCCTCACTAATCAATGTCAGCCGGTGAACCAATTAAAAGTGCAGAGTCTCTCACTCCAGCTTTCGCTTCAGGTTGCGCACGTAATCAATGTCCTCAAACTTGCCCTCGAAAAAGTACTTCATCAGGTCCTCGTCTCCAGATAGCGCCGCCAGCCTCGCTTTATGTCGCCCAGCTTCTGACTGCAATTGCGATATCCGCTCCAACCGTGACTCTGCGAGTTCCTTCAGCTCATGTATAGACTGAAGCTTGACCGAATCCCTGGCTTTCCGTTCGGACAATTCAGCACCATACTGATCACGCAGCTCCCGGAGTCGAAGGTTCTCCGCGTCCCGTTTCGACAAGAGCGTCTTGAGTTCTTGCGTCGCTTGCTGTGCTGCAACCTACGTGATGTGAGAATAGTTGATAGTGCAACGTTTCGACGACGGACTTGGATTTCTTCCTCAAACTCTTTTCGTGATGCCCGGAGTTGATCGAGCGTCTCGTTGAGCTGTGCCATTTCCTGCGTGTTCTGTGCCAGGGCGCTCTCCAGGTGCGATGCATGGTCCAATAAAAGCTTGTAGTGCGGGGTTTCGTTGATGACCTCTATCGATGGCGCTTTCATCTAGGAACGATTGGTAAGTAAGCAAAGAAACCGACGATGGCGTTCATACCTCGATTTTCAGACGAATGACTTCGTCCGTCAAACGGTTGTTTTCAGCCTCTAGCGTCGAGATCCGCTCGTCCTTGCCTTTCAAAGCATCCCGAATCTCCTCCGAATCTCCTGGCGGGGGATGATCGTGTCCATTCAGATGGGGAAGCTGGACCTCCGTCAGCGACAGACCAACGCATTCGTCTAATACGCACCGGTGGGGAATCGGAATGAGCTTGCGGTGATCCACTCCCCGGCTGAACGTCCTCCATCGCCGGTACTTCCTTGGGCGACGACGACGACTGCGCCTGCATTGTAGCCACAGTACTACTCTTCAACCTATCAATGCGTATCTCGGCAGCCGAGAGCTGCTCCTGGAAGCGTGCCCTATCCGCTTCGACTTCTTGCAACCGCTTCCGCATCGCCACGACCTCGGAACGCAGTGCCGTACACTACATCTCTGAGTGGACATGATACGCAACCTGGACGATCTGACACACACCTCGGTCTGCACCTTTTGACAGCGCTGATACGTCGCATCGTGACTGAGCGCGGGTCGTGACCTGAGGAAACTCGTCACGAGGCGTTGCGTCGCGTGCATGTTTTGCTCGAGTGCCGTTTTCAAACTCGAGTCTGCCGACACGTGCTGCGAGAGATCAAACAAGTCTGCGTAGACGATCACGTCACGCGTAGCCCATACGCTCGATCCCAGAAAAAGTACCCACCTTTGGTCTCGACGACGACGACGTTGGGTATGTCGTCCTGCGCTGTGAGCGTTCGTATGGTGTCTACCAACTAGGACGTGAAAGCGGGACGAAACGCCGGTCAGCGATCCGTGGCGTCACATGGATCCGACACGCAAAGACCTCACCTGTTCCCAACAGGCGGCGATCGCGACCAAGCCTGCCTCACAGGTACTCTTGCGCTGCTCCAACTGTGCGATGCGCGCCTGGCTCTTCTCGTTCTCTCGTGCATAATGACGCATTCGACGAAACAGGGCGTCTTTGCGAAAGAGCTATACCCATGAGAACAACATGTAGAAAAAAAAGAGAGAGGAAGTGTGACTACGAAGGAGAGGTCGACGCGGTGTGTGCCCACCTCGAGCTGGTCGTCCGCCGTGGGCTCTGGGACGGCGTCGGGTGTGCCGTTGGCGATTGAGTGTGGACTTGAGGCGACGCCGGGGGAAGTGACGACACGTTTTTTTGGCTGAGCTGTGAGCTCCGCGTCGTCTGCGAGGGGCCGTTTTCTGGATTCCATCGTCGCACAGAGACAAGAGAGAAACGCAGTCAAAGTCAACCGCGAGGAGTGTCTTCGAGTTCGTTTCAAACTCCGACCTACGCTACTCCCTTTGTATCTAACTCGAAGGCCTCGTCCAGCTCCACCACCTCGCAGTCCGCCTTGTCCCCGTCCCCAATCTGCGTCTCGACGCACGTAAAATCCATCGCCTACGACGATCAGCACCAGACACTCACAGAACGCGGCGACGCTCACCTTGTCCAACACCGTCATCGGTTGGTCTGTAAAAGCATGAGCGCACAACGGACGGGGCACCGACGACGACACGCACGCCAGATACCCGTCTCATACACCACCCCCTGCCCCGCACTCGCCACAAACGCCTTCACGCTCCCCAAATCCGGCCCGTCGTCCCGTCCATTCAATGCCACCACCACCAAATACCGCCTCCCCGGCTCCCTGATACCGGCTCCGCCCATCGGCACAAACGCCTGGTTCGTGTACGGGTGTCGCTCCAACACACCCAGCCTTACACGCCCATTCTCCGCCGACACAGGCTGGCAACGGTACACAGACAACCCCGACGTGGCCCCTGCACCGTCGGGATACGACGCACGTAGCAATGCAAGCTTGTGGAATTTGCTTGCAGTACCACCATTGGCGGGCGTGATCTTGGTTCCGGGCGGCGCTGCCGCATGATCCCCGTACGCCTGGATGACTTGTCCATATGGCGCAAACGCTTCGTGTGTCAGCGGCAGAACGGGGATAACCGTGGCCCTGGTTACACCATGGGCGATCTTCTCCACATCCCCTGCAGAGCGTTCCGCGGTATCCGCCACACCCTGCCCTGATACAACTGCAGCCGCGCCTAGACCCGCCACCGCCCTCGTGCCAATGATCCGCACCCGTTTTATCCCCCCATCTGGATAGACCGTCACTTTGACATGGGTAAACACATCCTCTGGGTGCGTCTCCAGTTGGAAAAGATGTCTCCGGTCTGGCCCCAGTTTCACTCGCGACAAAACCGGGACCCACAGCTCGCTGTCACTCTGCGGGACGTCCCCCTCTACCGTGTAGCATCCATGCAACTCGCAGCTCTCTGGGAAATTGCCCTTGAAATGGGCCGTGTCGATTTCGGCGAGCTGAACCTTCCCAGCGGCACCCCTGTGAGGGAGTCAGTCAGTCAGTCAGGGGGCGCGAGAAGAGGATACCCACAGTCGAATGATAACCCAGTGTTTACCCCCCTTCTGCCTACTCCGCTTGGTCTCCCATCCGTCACCCATATCCTTACCTACAACGCGATTCACCGAACAGAACGCGACGGAGCAACAAACGCCATCCTCACCTCGTCCTGGCAAGATCAGATTCGAACCCAGTCCAAAATGTTGGTCAGACGCCTGCACGACCCGCCCACCCGCAAAGACATGGGCCAGATCAAACGGCACTGCGTCGTCGGCCGGTTGAGCGGGCCCAACGTGGCCATAGACCCTGAAGCGTGCCTACAACCCCATAATTTACTATCGGAACGACCGTTGCTGTACTTACGATGCCGCCATCGGGATACATGTTGAGTTTGACATAGTTGAACCGCGTGGTGTCGGGGATCTTGAAGAGGTGTCGAGAGGAGGGCCCGAGTGGCACTTTGGGAAGGATCTCTGTCCACTGGGAGCGCGAATGTGAGGGAGCTGTTTGTACAGAGAACGCGCTGGTGCGCATACCATTGCATTGGTGAGATCCGGATCTGACTCGGAATTGGGTGCGAGGAGCGCATCGACCGAGACTTCAGGTGCTTCGTTGCCTACGATATATGTCGGCGGCGTGAGTCTGCACACGCGCGTGCGCTCAAGCGCTCACCGTTGAAATGAGACGTGTCGACGTCAAAGCCTACGATCGTGCCCGTTGTTCCGAGGCGGATGATGCACCTTGATCGTTGATTCGAGCGCGACGAAAACACCTAAAACGAAACGCCAACGTACCAATCGGATGTCGGATTGTGCCTTCTCGTCTCCCATCCACTGTACAAGGCGCCGTTTGGTCCGAATTGACCTTTCAGACTCGGTGCGGGCTACGCGATGGTCAATGAGGATCGAAGATGGAAAGCCATGGATGGATGGGCATCGGGAGAAGGCTCACCTCGACGAGGAGGAGATGAAACGCTGCGGCAAAGAACTCGTCAGAGACGTCGACGACCTTCCCGCCGAGGGCTACGCTCGAGAGCTCTAGGATGACAGCGAGTTAACGAAAGTGGGCGAGGGCAGGCGGCGCTCACCGGTCGTCTGGCCAAACGTCGCGGCAAAGGCGTCGAGCGGGATGTTCTGATACGACATGGTTGTTCACTTCCAACCTGGCAACGGTGACTCTTATCGTGCCGCGGGCCTGGCGAATCGTTGGTTATCGGGTCGCTTCATAATCATGTGTCAAGTCTCTCCTAATCTTGCTCCTAATGAAGGAATCCGTCTACCAATTCTAGTCCTGGACCCCCCATCCCTGCGTCCCATCGAAGGCGCACTTTCGCAGCCAGGAGGATGCACTAGAACATGCTCTCCCCTTACAAACGTGTCGGGCCTTTTGAGCTACGGTTTGCGATCTTTGGGTAGATCATCTCACACCTCACTGACGCTTGAAGATGTGGTCGAGGTTCGTTCTTGTCGATGGCCCTCTATTCTCAGCCAGGGGAGAGAAATATTCAAGGGTGGCTTATCGCAGCTGCGCGACGAATTCAACAAATTGTACATCTCCAAACTCGCACCCAGGGAGCTCTCCCGGCGTATCTCCGCAAGCCTTCGTGAGGTCGACGCCTTGGAGAAGATACAAGATTTTCTCTTAGAGATTTCCAAGCACGATAGGGACCAGCTTGATGCCGCCAATAAGGAGCTGGGATCTTTCAAGGAAGACCCAGAAGCCCGCTGCAGTGGTGCCATAGCTTATGGTCATGCTGTATATGCTAACGAATTGGTAGCATTGACTGTCGTGGACGCGCAAGTGAGCCAGACGTTAGCTTTCCCCCTGCTTCGGAGGAATCGGATTCTGACTTGTCAAATGACCTGGTATACGATGACGAGACTCCCATCATGATGACGGCAGCCTTGATAAGAACGAGTAAGTCGTTCCCAGGAAGAGGTAGCAGATATTCACTTTTGTTCGTTCAGGCGATGGACACCAGTATCTTACCGTTTGTATTCTTCCTTCGGTCTTGTAGTAGTGGCGTTGTCTCACATACGCCTCGCGGGACTTTCGTCATGGAGATTGCATGCTGCACGATTCGAGATCCGTGCAAATCTCGATTTCATATTTTAATAAACGTCACGGTGTTCCCCATCGTCAGCACACCTCGAAACCAGTCTGAAACATGT
>JBBPKY010000389.1:0-23744 GCA_038089495.1 Xerocomellus dryophilus
GAAAGACTTGTTCCCTCTCCTTCCGCATTGGCCACCACCCCCTTTTATTCTCGGCCTGTTTATCTTTCCGATTATTCGGGAGGGCTACAAACGGGCGTTCTCACAGTTTTCGAAATGGGTACTCGGTTCGGCGTCTGGGACCGGTGGTCAGGGGCAGAGAGGACGTGATATGCAGCGGGCCTTAATGGGCGCTGTGGCCGATGACGAGCCATTTTTGAGGATCCGAGTGAATGCGCATATGGACGAGGAAGAGGGACCTGCCCCTCCCGGCGCACTCCCGGACGCAGGTGGCCGTGCGGACCGTGGTCCAAGACAAGCCAATAATGAGGACGGCGCCAACAACGACGATCCGGTCGACGACAACGGAGCCGGGGACGTGGCAGCTGCAGCCGAGAACACGATTCGTGTTTCGGGCACGTCGCTTGGCCGGTTGATCGGCGGGGCATTGATCATCCCTCGCATATCGTCCCTGATGGGCTCGTTGCTGTTGTGGTTATCCCAGCATTCGGTGCTGCTGCGCAAGTTCCTCGCCGTGCGCCCGCCTTTGCGGGCCGCGGGACGCATCGGGCCGTTAGGGCTGACTACCGGGACGGGCCTTCTTGGTGTGCTTGGTCCGCGCGCAGTGTTTCGGGGGACGACGCTCGGCGAGATGGGGCTGCTGAAGAAGCTTGGGGTGGCGGGTATGTTGGGACTGAGCGTGGCCTGGCGAGGGACGTACGCCTGGGCCGAGTGTGATCCCGTTTGGTGCGCTCGCCCTTGGTTCCGTCTTGGTTCCGCGGGAGGTCTGACGTGGTTTTTCCTTTTGGGACAGGTGGCGAAACTCGCTGGGGCTCGGGTTGTTCACTGTCGTACGTCGTCGGCGTTTTCATTGTGAGCGCCGGTGCTGACGGACGCGCGGGTTTTAGGCCAAGGACTGTGTACACCTTCTCCATCTCTATCTGACCAAACGGGAACTAGAGAGCCGGAGGGTGAAGAACCGGTCGTTTGAAGGTGTGGACGTTCGAGAGCTCGATCTCATCAACCCACAGGCGCACGTGTGATGCTGGGCGCGATGGACTGCGGAGAAGCCGTTGGTATTGGTGTTGGTGTTGGTGTTGGTGTTATGCCCTACGTCGTTGTTCTTGTTCGAGCGATGCCGGTCATGATGTGTAGCACGCGTCGCTTTCGTGATAAGTGTTTGGAGGTCAGACCCCCTTTGAACTTTTTAATCCAGCGTATATCTCCCCCACAGTTCTGGGAGGATCACCCATTTGAAGTGTTTTGTTGCAGGCGGCGACAACTCGATGTCTACCGTACTCATTCTCTTTAGACCAGAAAGTTGGTGGAGGAACAACTCCTCGGTAGAAACACGGCCCGGTGAACAAGCCCCGAAAACACGAGGTGATGGAACGTGTGTACTGATCTATACTAATCGATGAAGGGCAATGAGTATGGAATGCGACAGCTTGTTCGTTGACTCCCACCGCTGCTCTGCTACATTGTGTCGTGATCATCATTCAACTCTACCCAGTTGGGATATTGAACTTGATCGTGGATCGATAGATGGATATAGTCGCTTCGCCTCTCCAGCGTGATGAATTGGACTTGGCCTATTCCATCAAAGGCATGTATCGTATCCTCGACCTTATCTCGGAACAGGGTAGGGATGGGCTGGGTGAGTCCCCGGTTAACCTGCACGCTTGTTCTCATCATTGCTCTGGTATCAGTGAATAAGATAATCATACCCGGAAAGTCGCTCGAGGCATTCATAAATAATGTTTGCCCAGGTGCATGCTTATCAATGACCAAAGTCAATTTCAAGGCCCTTGACAATTATATCATCAAACCTGTCGGCGTCTACGGGAGCAAAGAGGAAATTGTCCGATTTCTATTGCAACTCGCCGTTATCGACGAGACAATGCATGTAATTTGAGACCGTCAATACTCCGTAGTATTGACGCCCTGCTTTAACAGTGCGGGACAGCTTGTCGATTCCGATACACATAGGCGCACGCAGCTCACCCTCCGTTCAGGCTTGTACATCGTTGCAACGCCAGAGCAAACCGGGAGTTCTCAAATATTCGTTCTATATTGGCCCGAACGAACGACCTGGGATGACACTGCAGCGCCTTCCGTCGGTAACCACCGCATCATGTTTATGAGGTTTGTTCAATTGACGCAATTCGGAATGACCGACGTTCACTGGCAAGTGCATCTGGCACAGGTACCTGACAAAGATGTGTGATCAAGTCGTGTCTTTGATATCACCCAAACACGCGCAAAGCATGCGTTGGAGTGGGAAGGATAGCGAGGACGAGGACATGCTCGAAGTTGGACAGACCAATGAACAAGAAGAAAGGGTGACTGCCCGCAAGGGATTCGAGGTCAGTTTGTCCTAGTTTTGTGGCTGGGTTGTGCGTTGACACAGCTGGCATTTGTGGTGCAATTTCAGGCCGTTTCGCGGGCTATCGCGCTTCCAAAAGCACCCGCCGAAGATCCAGATCCGGCGAAACCTGCGCCGATCACGCCTTTTCTACTCTTTGGAGAGACGGCACAGGGGTTTATGACAGTGGAATATCAAGAAGCGAGGGATTTGCAGGATTCCTATGGAGGGGTTCCGGTGACGGGAATGCAACTCAGGACATATCTGTGAGTGTACCTCTTTGCGAAAGGATTCATGCCCCCTGGGTTCCTGCTCATCGTTTCAATAGGCAAGAGCCGAGGATGATGTATACGGTGCATGTGATGAACCTGATGCCTCGTGATCGGCACGAGTTGCAGCTCAATCCAAGTGCGATCCCTTCGCCACGGTTTAGGTTTAGACATACGTTTAGTTTACCGTTGGGGCATTCCGTGATGTACGTCTTTCTTACTTTTTTTTTTTTTTTTTTTCGTCTTCGCGACTCGCGTGAGTTGGCGTCGCTGAACTGAATCCTTTGTCCGCGCTCGGAGCAGACGCGCGCAACACCTGGAAGCAGAGAAGCTCTTGTTGGTCGTCACAGATCGTGCAGGGAACTTGTTTGTTTACCTCGATGGTCTCGTTGCTATGGCTAGTGCCATCACACGCGGCAGCGGGAAACGCTTGGATCGTGAAATGATTGGGCAGGAATTTTTGTTGGCATACGACGAAAGCAAGGGGCTGCTAGCGGTGGTGTCGTCAGACAAGGTAATGTCATTACTGCGTACTCGCTTACGCTAACGTGGTTGTGTTGTTGATGTCTCATGCTCGAACCGCAGCTTCAGTTGCATATTTTCGTGCTTGATGCCGTGCGCGAGTTTCAGGCATTAGGAAGCGCGATCAACTTGCATGCGTGGTACAACAATGCGTTGTCTATTCGCCTTGCATGCTTTGTCGGCGGAAGCGAGGAGCTGGTTCTTGTAGATTCACAGGCGCAGGCGAGGGTGTTTTCTTTGGTGACGCTTCAGTTTCGGTGCGTTTGATATCGGCTTCTTCATTCCACGCGAGTCTCGCTCATGAGAGGCGGTGTCAATGATTACTAGACCTGGCACAGTCCACCTCGAGGAGGTGCCTTACAGTGTGAGCTCGACGCCCGATGGCGCTTGTCTGCTGGTCGCACAAGCCAAGGGGAGCGACTTGGCGGTAACGGCGTATCATTGGAGTACCTTTGGCTCCACGGAAGGAATCCCGCTGGACTTGGCCCCGCTCACCATCGAGAGCGGTCTTATCGTCACGTCGTTGATCAGCCGAACAGCGGTGCATGTCGTCGCGCTTGATTTTGAGGCACACGCATGCCGATCGCATGCGTTGGACATCACTCGCAAAATTACGTTAGGCGAAAAGGGTGCGGAAGGTTCTGCACGACACGAGGGCATGGCAGGGTCAGAAGGAAATGCGACCGTACACAACTGTCTTATCGACTGTCATGCAGAAGTCTGGACCTGTTTCCCGGTCTTACCCGCAGTACAGCGAGAAACGATCACCTCGTCAAGCCTTCGGAGCACGCGGACGCTCGTGTTTGTGGCGGATCGCGATTATAAGCGGTATGCGCCGCACTTCACGGAGATGATCCTCGCGTTTGAGAGGGCCACTAAGAAGCCAACGGGGGATGTGCTCAAGTCCATTCGGGTCTCGGCAGCGTCATTTGCTGCCTTTGCTGCTGAGTTTTGCGGCATTGGGGAGCGCCTGGACTCGTCCCCGAATCGTGCATGGAACATCTCAGCTTTCCGTGCAGGTGAATGGCTCGTTGACTTCCTATGCTTAATTCCTATCCACCTCGCGCTGGCGAAGGACAATCGGTTTGTGCCTCTCAAAGATGGAGTTTCCTCGCCCGACTTTGAAGAGTCATTGCTGGGTGCGGACGTGAACCGCATCGTCGATAGTCTCTCTTTTGGGTGGTACGAGTCGTTATTTCAGTCGTATATGGCATCCAAGGTGTGTATTCTTTTCACTGCGAGTGTTCGCTTGCTTATGGTGCCGATGATAGCCCGTGAAGGTGGTGTCCTCGATGGGGGAGCAGTCCGTCGGGAAGAGTTTTGCGTTGAATCACCTCGCCGATACATCCTTTGTTGGGTCGGCAATGCGGGGGACGGAGGGGGTGTGGATGTCAGTTACGCCCACCAGGGATGCCTTGATCGTTGCGCTCGATTTTGAAGGCCAGTCTCATACACCCTCATAGCTCACGACTCATTCTGACATGCAGTACTTTTCCGTCGGTAGGGGTACACAGTATTGAAAGGTCCGCTCAAGAGGACACATTGCTTGTTTTGTTCAACACCGCTATCTCCAACATGGCAAGTAGCATGGCCGGGAGGTGGTGAAAATACTGATCAATGGCGTTTTGTGTTGCAGGTGCTGTTTCGCAACAATTTTGCGCTCAGTCGTGACATTACTGGGCTCTTTCGGTCGCTCCAGTCGTGTTCGACGGTGCTAGATCCCATGGAAAATCCATCATTATTCCAGTCGACGCTGGTCATCATCATAAAGGTACGTTACCACAGCTGGACGCCGCATCAGTTGCGTTCACAGGATTTATCTGAGGCGTGTTTCCAGGATGTCGTCGACTCGGACAAGGCCGAAATCGCCAAAGAGTGGGTTATGGTTACATGTTGTGTTTTCGCGCGGAACCGTTCATAATAGATGTTTTCTGTTCCAAGGTTTTCCCTCAAGCTCCAACGGTTCGTGCAAGACGAGCAAGAGGCGAATTTCATTTCTCGGCTTCATGTTGGGAAGCTGAGCGTCATTCCATGGTAAGAACTAGGCGGAATCCAAATAATTCACGGAACTCTTACTGGTCTCTCACACAGGCCGGTCATCGAGTCAAAGGAGTTTTACAAGCTATTCCCTGCGGTGAAGCGACAATTAGACAAGCAGGTTGTTACGCATCGATCGGCGAGGGAGTTTTTGCACTTAATGAAGACATTGATGGCCAAGTTAAAGGTGGGGGTCGTTTCGCGCCAGAGAAGGACACGACATGTCTTGCTCACTCGTGAACGTGTTCAAGGCGAACGATTGGGGTGCTATATCTCGTAAGAACCTGCACGTTTCGCTTGGTTGGATTATATGACGAGTTCGGCATTTAGAATCTATGGCGTCTCATCGTGCGCTGGTGATTTCGATGCTTCTTACAAACGCACTTGCATTTGGATATGCGGAGATTGACCCAGAGCGCGAGCCTCTGAAGGTGAACCTACTCATGACGTACTCCCCGTGCTGGCTACGGCACTGACCTCGTTAATATAGAATCTGGATACAGACATGCCAGTCGACCTGCCAGATACACCGCACCAACTCTTCATTCCCGGTGGCGGTGATCAGTCTGCGTCTCGCGAGCGCATGCTGACGGTCCTTCGGAGAGCCTGGGAGGGCCACACATCCCGCCAATACATCACCGAAGATGAATGGATTGCAGGCTTGACCCAGCACCTCGAGGCGATCGTGAGCTTGCGGATCGCTCACGTATCTGAATGGTTAGACCGGAACCTATCGCGTTTCCAGGTAGTCGATGGCGGTGGCGGGAGCCACGTGTGTATCGACGAGTTGAAACGTCGCTTTGAAAGTTCGATCGCGGACTTGAGGGGTAGTGTCCAACTGTGTGGGATGACGTGCGTGGAGTGCCAGCTACGGTGTATAAAGGGTCGGGCGCACGAAGATGCGCATGATTGTCAGTCTGACCATACGTGCGTGCACGAGTGTGATTTCTGTTTGGCGCTTGAGCCGGAGGAGCATCGGCCATGTACGATGAGGTGAGTGATATACGGACGGTGATGCTGTATGGCTGGCGCTGAGTATGTTACGACAGTGCGGGCCACGCGGGGAAGCATATGTACGTGTTCGTTTCTTTGGAGCGTGCAGCGGTTCACTCGTTTGTAGATGTGTCGCGAACCAGCATTTGTGTGGGAAAACATGCAAATTCTTGGGAAAGCATGGATGTCAGTACACATGCGCAAAGGTATGTACTTTCTTTCGAAAAGTTGATCTGACTCTGACGAAAAAAAAGGTGGTTCACTCCACCGACGAGGAGCATCTCTGTGCGGCTCCCGTCCACGCATGTGGGAGGGTGAGCCACTGCTGACTGCTTTGAACCTTTGTGCATGTCCATTCTGAAGTCATACGCTTTTTGTAGCCATGCGATCTATCCGATATGCAACTGGTCGACGGGAGTGTATATTCGTGTCCTGGAACGTGCCGAATCCCACAGTAACTTCTCATTGGGTAATATCACTTACTTGCACACGCTCATGTGCGTTTGTAGCGACGTCGATCATACTGTCCATCAATGCGATGCACGCTTCTGTTCTATTCAGTGCCAGTTATGCAAACGTCTATGCGCAGACCAAGATCACATGCATGGTCTTCACTCGAGCGCGATCCATCTCTGCGGGTACGTATGTTGTTGACGCTGCGGGGACATTTGTCTTTGATCAATGGACTACAGGCAAGAACATTCGTGTACCGCCGATTGTGCTGCCCCAGGTATATGTGAGATCGAAACGGTGCCGCGTGTCATTGAGGCGACGTTTACGGGCAGAAACGAAACGTTCCAGTGTACTAAGGTATGTTGGCCGGTCCCAAATGTCTGTTCCGACCCTGACCCTTCCTGCAGTATTCTCAGGGTTCGTTGGAGTTCTTGTATCATAATGCCTTCCCACATTAACCTGATGATGTCCCCGAATGTCAGTCACGAAACGCTTGAAATGCGTCAAACCGATTCCGCCTGGCGCTACGATGCACGAGGGCCCGCATAACCACAGCCTGGACACGAACCTTCATTTTTGCGAAACGAGGTATGGTTGTCGAACGTTTTGTACATGTTTCTTTCACTCACAGTCTATTAGATGCGAAAACTGCGGTTACTATTGCATGTTACCTCATCGTAAGTTGCGAGCGCGGACCCGCAATTCCGACACGTGCTGACGACTCGCTCAAAGGCCATCCACAACAAGAGCACAAAATCCAGCATGGGTCCATGTCGCGTAAACGGCGGACCGTGGATGGGCGAGAAAATGTACTGTTCATCTGCAAAAGAGGAGTATGGCTGCAGGACACTGCTACTTTGTAGTCAATATAGCACCAAGTCGTCAACAGTGCCTTGGTGATCGGCATCAGTGGTCATGTACTATATTCACTACCATATCACAAGCTTCCGTCTGTCCTAATACTACATCAGCAACTTTTGCTCGAGCAGTAGAATAAATAAATGTACTATATTCACTACCATATCACGAGTTTCTGTCTTCCTAACTTTGTGAGCCAGTACGGATCACTGTGGATACTGGATCCACTTAATTTCAGCAGAAAATCCAGTGAATCCCAGAATTCATTGGATTTTTCCACTGAAAGAGCATCCCATTAATTTCAGTGATTCACTGAATGTGTTTTTCAGTTAATTAATCCAATGATTTTTTTCTGTGTGCCCCCACTATATGTGGTGAAAAGTGTAGAACCAAAAGTGTACTAAAGTGTAGCAAATGCACAGTAAAAAGTGTACATAAGTGTACCAAAGTGTAGTAAAGAAAGTGTACCAAAAGGTGTAGTACAAAGTGTAGTAAAAGCGTACAAAAGTGTGGCACAGTGTAGTAAAAAAAAAAGTGTAGTAAAAGTGTTGCAAAATGTAATCATAATTCAGGATGTAGTCATATATATCCAATGCTAGATGTTAACAAAGGTCTTGTGGTCTAATGGTTGATGTGTGTGACTCTCCTTATTTTGGGTAGAGTCCTAAGTTCAATCTAGTGTTGCTGCTGAACTGAAGTGACTTCAAGGTAAATTCAGTTCAATTCACATGAGCAACACTTCAATACAGTTCGTTGCAACCAAATTGGGAAGGAAGTAAGTTCATTCAGTTTGAGAGGTAAGATGAAGTATGGTGTATTTAGCAGCGATGAGATATATCTAGAAAAGCTAGCCCCTGCGCATATCACATCAATGCAGCCTATTAGACCTCAATCCGAGAGTTGTGCCAGTGAGTATGGACGAGACAGCTTGATCTTGAGAGTTGGGACCCAGTGACCAACTGGACACCTACACAATTGCCACGTCTGACTCATTTTGCAGGCCTTCATGGACTAGTACATCTTGGGGCTGGTTACCTGGCAGTGAATGGTGGATGAGCTCACATACTACACAGGTGCTGTTGATGAACTTTTTACAAATTATTTGCTAATGAGACCGACTTAGTGACTGATTGATAATCACTTGTGACTTGTGATTGGACAGTCCATACTCCTGAAAACTTCATCTCACTTCCTGAAGCAGATGAAGTCACTTTCACACGCCTTCATTTGATCAAACTGACTTGAAGTGCACAACAAAACACACCTCAGTTCACTCCAATTCACTTCGTGGCAACACTAGTTCAATCCCTGCTGCTCGACATATTTATGAGAGTACCAGCCACTGAGTTTGCCACAAAGTCCATAGGGTTAGGATCAAGATCAACACTAAATGTAGAATAGGATACAATAAAATAGATATAGTTCAAAGCATAGGACTGGAAGTATACTTTTTGGTTGTTGGAGAAATGACATGAAATTCAAGGCAATATGATGTGAAATTCAGTAGATAGATCAGTGAAATTCAGTGATGGATCCACTGAACCTCTGAGTAAATCTGTGCCACTTCAGTGGATTTCTTTCCAGTGAATTTCACCTGCATATTCCTTGAATGTTAGGTGAATATGCATTGATGTTCAGTCAAATTTTGCAGTGAAACTCATGGTATTTACTATCCACAGTGGATTGCATCAATTTGCATGCCACGCTCGGCCCGAGTCACCAGGTCGGTGTATTCCCGGGTCGAACCGAACCGTGGGAGCCGAACACCGCGCGTCACACTGTCACGGGGTGAGGAACCCAAAGCCCATACGAACTAGTACGACCTGGCAAACCAGCCGTTTCAGGGACGCCCTCAGTGTGCAGCAGCACAAAATGGGTGACGAGTTGTCGGCCTCGCAGATAACTGTTTCGATCCATCTTGTCGTCGCACGAAGCCAAATTGGTGGAGGAACGATTCCTCGGTGGAAACGCGGTCCGCGTGCACAAGCCCCGAAAGCACGAGGTGAGGGAACACGTGCACTGATAACATAAATGAAGGGCAATGGGCATAGAATGCGACAGCTCGTTCGTTGACTCCCTCCATTGCTCTGCTACAATTTATGTCGCTGACGACCCCGCTTTTGACAATGACCGGTGCGTACCGGAGAAATGGGTCGCATTTATGCTAACCATTGTACAAGAGGGTTCCCCTATCATCGAAATCAACGGCGGTAGCTGGGTAGATACAGTGACATTCTCAGCGAATGGCGAGTGTCTCTTGAGCGGCGATGAAGAGAGGGTTCGGCTGTGGCGAGTGGCAGATGGCAGACTAATGGCAACAATGGAAGCGATAGGTTCCCAGTGCCTCGCGGTGTCCAAGGATGGCAGATGGATCGCAACAGGGACATACAATGGCGACGTGTTTGTATGGGACGCAAAGACATACGAAAAAGTCATCTCGCACAGGGAGGACGCCCACAGCATCAACGGAGTCGATTTCTCGCCCGACTCGACTCGACTCGTCCATGCCTCAAATGACGGAGCGGCTATCTGGGACATTGCAACTCGCACGCGAGTACTAACACTCGACCATACGAATTCGGTGACAGCAGCCAAATATTCTCCACAAGGCGATCGGATTGCGACAGCCACTCGCGATTTCGTTCGAGTCTGGGACAGCAACGATGGCCGCCTGCTCGTGGACGTCAAAGTAACTGTAACCCCGTTGTTCAACACTGGTCTCCACTGGTTCAATAACCACCTCTTTGTCATATCCGACAGTAAAATCAAGCAATTCGAAACGTCCACTGGGTCAACAGTCTCGGAATGGCCAGTTCCCAACAGCAACGAATTCTCGTGCATTACCCTACCAAAGGGTGGGGGATTTGTAGCATACTCAACAAACCAAATGGTCACATTTTGGGACACGGCGACACACACCCAACTCGGTCTCGTCCAACACCCTCGAGACATATGTTCAGTCGCACTCTCACCAGTCGATGACTTTCTCGCAATTGGCGAGGGCCTCAAAATCACCGTTCATAGTCTGTCCCGCATTCTTGTAAGTATCCTCATCCGTTGGGCTGTGGTGCATATGAATACCTCTCTTGCTCCGATTATATTTTCGTAGGGTTTGGCTCGCCTACATCCCACCTTTCAGGAGCCCGACATTCAGGTCGACGACGCTACGCTCGATTTATGGAAGCACGATCAGCTCGACAACGCGGAGGCCTTATTGACCGCAGCGGTCTCCGAGCGTCAAAATCCAAACCATCATGTACTCGCTAGTCGAGCTCTCGTCCGAGCTCGGTTGCGACACTGGGACGCAGCGGTTCTCGATGCCCAACAGGTGCTTGTTGCTCTGTTCTCACATACACTCACGCTGACGTCAACTGTTTCACAAAGGCCATCGAAATTCAGCCGTCCATCATTGCCTACATCGCAAAGAGTGTAGCCCTTGTCGGCAACGGGAAAAGGCACGAGGGATATCGCGCCTGTGACATCGCATTCGAACTTTTCCATTCATCTCACGTTACCTTTCTCCTTCTCGTCAAGGTCTGTATTTTTCGACCTCGGTTCCCCCTCAGCTACTTATATCCCTTAGGCTATCATCGTGTTCATGGCCGGAGAGCACCGCGACGCGATATCCCGCGTAGACGACTTCACCCATACGGTCCACTTCAACTCAATCTGCTATGTAGTGCAGGCACGTGCACACGCTCTACCACGCGCCGAATATCACCACTAACATATCCAGCAGGCATATATGCATCTTCTCGTTGGAAACTCGTACATGGAACACAGCGACTACGAGGGTGCAACACGATCGTTCGAGCGTGCGCGAGCCCAAATGCGACCCCATGCGAGTCGAGCACTCTCGGTATTCTCACTGGCAAGTTTCCTAATGGGTATGTTGCAGCACATTGAAATCGCTCACCGACTCTGACAGATATCTGGATGGGGGTTTGATGATCTCGACATCACGGTTCGACAGCGGCTGTGCGACTCCCTACTTGCAGCAGGTCGCACGAAAGATGCGGTCGAGTGTTTCCAACAAATGACGACTGAGTTGGGAGGAGAGATGAACCTAGAGGGCAAGCACTCGAAATGGGCTCTTGGTGAGTGATCGGGCATCCCATGTAGGCGTCGTCGTTCACGTAGCATTTTTATCAGACTTCAGGCAGCGTTCCCTCAAGAAACTGAAGCACCTCGGAGATACAGCAGTGGATTCCCAGCGGTATGATGAGGCCATATCCCACTATTCGATCGCATTGTCCCTCGATTCCCCTTCCCCGCAAGGCATTCTCATCAAGCGAGGCAAGGCACATATAGCAGCCGGGTCGTGGAAACAGGCACTAAACGATGCAAATCGGGTACAGCATTTTTACCTCTTCGAGGTCAATCTTGTTGACCCGTCATCTGTAGGTAATCACACTCGATCCGTTGTCGCCATGGGGCTACGAAATGAAGCATGCAGCTTTACACAAGGCGGGAGACTTCGACAAAGCGGTCGATGCGCTCGAGACAATGCTTTCGAAGATCGCGCAGTCACCTGATCCGGTCATTCGTCGTGAGTTGTATGCTCGTGACCAGGATAAATATGACTTGTTCACATCATTTGACAGAGCATGGTGACAAGTACATCGGCCCATCGAGCGCACGAGCAACGATTTGCAAAATTGTCCAACGGACTACAAGTCATTTGCCACGTGTCCTCATTAACACGGCCACCGGCCGTCTGCACAATAGAGCCGAGCAGGCATCTTCATTCGAATCCCTGCCAATCTTTACAGAGCTTGTATCATCAATGGCGACACGCATCGACTACGTCCGGATCAAGCGTGAAGTGCGACAGTACTTCCGATACGTGATGCTATCGCACAAGTGGGAAGAGAATGAACCACTGTTCCAGCAGGTCATGCATATCGCAGTATACGACCTTGATCAATCTCCGACTCATGACAAGTTGCAAATGTTCTGCAAGATCGTTCGGGATGCCGGCTTCGATTGGGCATGGAGTGATACGTGCTGTATCAATAAATCAGATCACTTCGTGCTCCAGGAAGCTCTGGTGGCCATGTTCAAGTGGTACCAGGGTTCCGCCATGATGATCGTTTTCCTCCGAGGTGTTCGCTCTCCATCGGAGTTCGGCGCTCTTGTGAAGAGCATCTGGAACACTCGTGCCTGGACACTCCAGGAATACGTTGCCGCCAAAGTCATCCACTTTTACACAGAAGATTGGACTCTCTACCTAGATTTGGAGTTGCCGAACCACAAAGAGTCGCCAGAAGTGATTTCGGAAATGGAGCAAGCCACCGGGGTGTCTGCACAGCACTTGATGGCGCTTCGTCCAGGCTTAGGCAGCATTCGGGAGAAATTATGTCTGGCTTCGACCAGGAAGACGACGCTGGTGGAGGATGCTGCATACTCGTTGCTTGGCATTTTCTCGGTTACTGGTATACCCGCAATATACGGTGAAGGGGAGGGTTCACTAGGCCGTTTATTGGCGCATGTTCTGGCTGGATCTGGAGATGCGAGCATCCTTGCATGGACTGGGGAGTCGGGGAGCTATAACAGCTGCCTGCCTGCCCATATCACTGTATACAACGAACTAGCAACATCACATCTCCCGCGACCCATTCCGGACGTTGAGATGGAAAGAATGATCACCGCGTCGGACTCTTCTTCATTCGACCTCGATGCGGCCTTGGCACTATACAACAGTCTCAGTAAGCTTCCTGCACCTTGGTTTGCGGCCAGTCGGATGAAACTTCCATGCATCGCTTTCCAACTCCCATCTTTTTCTCCTTATCGAACACGTTTTGGCCGGGTTTATCGCGCGGACACCCTCGCCTTTGGGACGGTGGAAATCAAGACAAGACATGACCTCTCTCGGATGAAATCTCTGTATCTCGTTCACCCCTGGTTGGATGCTCTCCTGGAGCGCCACGATATGCAAAGTGAGGCATTCGTAGAGGATGACATTGCGCCACCGCCCTCGCCGACCACGGATGATGAAGCGATCTGTGACGAGGAAATCGACGAGGATTCCCCGTCGCTTCCTGAGCCTGAACCTCCGTCGACCCCTGCTCCCGTGATTACGGTGCCAACGGATCCAGAGACGCGAGCACGACGGCTCGTTGCGCGTCTTAGACAGCCATTCGGTGGACTCTTGGTCGCGCTGGCATCGACGGGTCGACGTGCGGTGGATTACAAGCGGGTGGCGGCTGATAGTTTGATCACTGTACAATTTCAGGAGAACGTCTCCTTGGCTGATATCCTCGACAATGTAGTCACAATTGATGTTTTGTAACTTGAGTAGCACCTCGGACGACGATTTACATGTTTCGCTGACTATGCCACAACCATTGAACGATCGAACTACTGTTCAGTGCGATGGGAGTAAGCATTTCCCCGGACACGACGGAGATTTTGTTACTACTTCCAAGGTTCACCAACACCGAGGGCCCAGGCCTTGGGTCAAACAATCCTATCCCCGCCGCACCCGAATAGAGAACAGAGAGCAGAATTATGGCTTTGGACTGACAAGGGGGCCGTTCGCGGCGCGATACGGAGCGTCCGAACGAGTGGCTAGGAGCCTGAGCCAGTACCCCATAATTCGTCAATCGCACCGTGGGTGTTATTTGAAATGCGTGAAGGGGGCAGAAACAGGTGAATCTTCCTTCGGTGTGCTCGACGGTCGCAGCTCGTTGCGCGAGCACATATATAAGCGCCCTGCCCACGACAGACCACCTCGAGATTGTCTGCAGGAATGGGGGAGGGTGACGATTTGAACATACCTGAAGTCCTGCTCCCCTGATGTCAAGGAGTGTGATTCTTAGGTGGTAATGGTGTTGTGAGATTCTCGGCTGGTCTTATCTAGTAGACGTTGGCTTTAGGGTCGAAGAATCACCCCGGGGACATCGACCTGGGACCGATCTGATCGAATGCCCTTCCGTCGGTGGTGCACCTCGTCAAAGGCAAACATTGGTTTTGAACCACACGTAAGGAACTGTTCAAGAACCTCACCACGCCCTCATCGCCCATTGCACCCCCATCTCCACCCGCGATCGGCGCGAAAGCCGCCTTGAATTGGTGCTTGTTGGTCCTACCATACACCACCTCACGCGGCAATAAATTCATAAACGCGTGATATAGCCTGTGTTGACGGCGAAACGATATTGTTGAACGCGCGTGCGCGTGCGCGGGGACTCCCTCTATGAAGATACGGGTATCGCTGACATCCCAGCGCCATGTGCAGACTGAAGCCATAAACGACCTCCGTGCACGTGGGATGATAAGTCAAGGTAGAGTCCTAGGCGCTCGCGAAAACTCAGCGGAGTGTTAATAACCAGTTGAAAACACTACCATCGAGCAATTAGTAACCACCCCTTCCCTTGCCGTCGTGCGTGGCGGCATCCCCATCCTGGCCTCTCCAATGCAGGTGGAGTGGGTGAATTTGGATGGCTAATTAGGACAAGGACTGGGAGATTGGAAGAACAAACAGCTTGGAGGGGTGCGGGGACACTTAGGCTGGAACCTCCCTTTCCTGCGAGGTCATCGACCACACACGAGGTCTCGAAGGCGCAGTTTGAGGATGCGGACAGTAAGGAAGGGTAGTCGCAGATAACTACCCCGGAGATGAGAATTCTGTAGTTGGCCTTGCGCCATTTCGTGATCCATACGATTCGAAGCTGTTCTGTTTCCATGTCGGGATACGATCTCCAGCGGGAGGCGCGGCGGATTTATACGCGTTCCATGGGTCACTGCCGGAGAGCTCCGAGGGGTCCTTGCTGATGGTCGGCGACTTCTTGTTGGACTTGTCGGTCGTCGATGTCGTTCCATCTTCTAGAATCTATGCAGACTACCGGGCCGGTCCAGAAACGCCACACGATCGGGGCGCCGCGTCCTTCGACAAACGAGCCCGCGTGCGCTGAGTCGATGAACTGAGCAGAAGTCAGTCCAACGCAAACGGGATTGGTAGTATGGGTGGACGTACGTCGTCCTCCGAACCTAGCGGCGGCCAGCCAACGATCAGACTCAAATACCCGAGCGTAGACTTGTAGTTTTTACTCCCCATGCTTACGTAGCGGGGATAATTTAGTGCAATGAACCAAAGTTCAAGAAGCAAAGGAGCAGTTACACATCAATGTGATTGAGTCTGCGCCATTTCGCGGCATTCTCATCTGCATTACCTTTCCAAGTCGTGCCCTCCATAACCGCTGCTTTCCAATTGGGTTGTTTCGCAAAGGAGTCCTTCAATGCCTGGAGTGTGGCAGGGTTTGCGAACGGGTTGGTAGGAATGAACTCCTTTGTAGATGCACTGGAACCAGGAACGGGACCGCGGGAACGAAGTTGGTGTCCACCCCCAGTATTACCACTCGGACCGCTACCATTACTGCCTTGACCTTGATTACCACGACCGCGACCGCGACCGCCCTCCTCTCCGCCACCCTGAGCAGGAGGGTTGATCCAATCGGCCCGGGGGATAGGTAAAGTGATAGTTCGATCTTCGCGCAGTGGCCAGAAACCACGCACTCGCATTTCATGAAAAAGAAATGCACCATGAAATGGCAACCGATCATCACCTACATGGAGGTCTATTGCTCGGCCATGATAGATTTCCAATTCCCTCAATTGAGAATGGTTGATAAAAACAAAGCGGTTTTCCTACAGTAGGGCGGGTAAGAGATAGGCGTGGGTTCAAAGACTAGAAAGCTACCTCGGGCATCCAGCGTATATAATAGCAATAGGCATCAAATAGGGTACGATGGCTCGAGCACAGCAGAATGCCGTTCCGTGTCTCATGCTCAACACTTTTTGCCGGTTGAGGCACAAAACCGTGTTCCTTCATGGTCTGCCACTGTACCATGACATTGGTCAGTTTCTGTTATGTGAAAACAGTAAGGCATAACGCACGGTGTCAACTTCTACCCGCGGGATTATATGAGCGTGCTGCAGATCTTGTTGATCGCGAGGACCACAAACGACACACCCATGCGTATCGTGTGTCCCGATCCCTGTTTGGAAGACTTCTGTTGCTGATATAGAAGAGATGGCGTGTTCTGGATATTTGAAGGGATTGCCCTGTAACAGATTGAACGGCGTTGGAGTCCACGCCATGTTGGAGGAGTCTGGGACACAGATCCATCCGTTTTGGTGACAGGGGAGTTCGCGGGAAAGCTGGACATTCGCGCTTCACAGAACACCTTTCTATCTATCATCTCTGCGCTGACCACCTCCCCGGCGAATGGCGGTGTGATGCCATTTTCTAGACATTGGGGTTCGTTGCTCAACTACATCCTCCTCGCCCGCCAACACCAGGTTACACGCGTGTATTCCCTCTCAACGACTTCCCTCACATGTTGGGATGGTCCGGTCACCAGACTAACCAGCCCCAGGTACACCTCCTGGCGCATGGACGCACTCGTCGCCCACGAATCTTGTCTCTTCACAGGATGCAGTCCTCCCGGTCCACCCGTTCGCGCGTTGCCAATGCTCCCAGTGCGGCTCCTACGAATTGACGGGCTCCAATCCGTGGTTTGGCTGGACATCGGCAACCAGGGGTTGTTCATGCTCGGGAGGATCGCCAGCGCGGGCAGCTTGACCGCCGTCGTCGTCAGTCTCGGCACCGGTGCGTGGTCAAATTCGATCTCATCACACGGCGGTGCTCACCTCTCGTTCAGGTTGTACATACTAAGCACTGCGTATGGTCGGAACAGAGTGAGCGCTGCTTTTTACCGTTTCCACTCGCCACATTGAGCTACCCATGATCAGAATGTTCGACATCCTCCTAATGGACGATCCGTCCAACTAGCCCTGGCATGGCTTCATCAGCCACCCTGTGACCCCTCTCGCCCTCATCTTCTCCAAACTCCCCCTCAAATCCAACATCACTCCTCTCATTCCGTTATTACTTGCATGGCCGACGAGTTCGCCAGCCGCGGGAGATGCTTTGGACAGGATCGGGACTGCACCAAGCACGGGTAGTTCTTCGCCGACAGGACGGTCTGGGAAAGACTTATTCCCTCTCCTTCCTCATTGCCACCACCCCCTTTTATTCTCGGCCTGTTCATCTTTCCGATCATTCGGGAGGGCTACAAACAAGCGCTCTCACGATTTTTCCAAATGGGTGCTCGGTTCGGCGTCTGGGACCGGTGGTCAAGGGCAGAGAGGACGTGATATGCGGGGGGCCTTAAATAATGGGCGCTGTGGGGGATGACGAGCCATTTTTGAGGATCCCAGTGAATGCGCATATGGACGAGGAAGATGGACCTGCCCTTCCCGGGGCCCTCCCGGACGCAGTTGGGAGTGCGGACCGGTCCAAGACAAGCCAAAACGGAGACGGCGCCAATAATGACGATCCGGTCGACGACAGTGGGACGTGGCAGCTGCGGCCGAGAACACGATTCGTGTCTCGGGCAATCACTTGGGCGTTTGATCATCCCTCGTATATCGTCCCTGATGGGCTCGTTGCTGTTCTGGTTATCCAAGTATTCGGTGCTGCTGCGCAGGTTCCTCGCCGTGTGCCCACCTTTAGGGCGGCTGGACGCGTTGGGCCGCTAGGGTTAGCTACCAGGACGGGCCTCCTTGGTGTGCTTGGTCCGCATGCAATGTTTCGGGGGACGGCGCTGGGCGAGATGGGGTTGCTGAAGAAGCTTGGGGTAGCGGGTATGTTGGGACTGAGCGTGGCCTGGCGAGGGACGTACGCCTGGGCCGAGTGTGATCCCGTTTGGTGCGCTCGCCCTCGGTTCTGTCTTAGTTCCGCGGAACGTCTAACGTGGTTTTTTCTGTTGGGATAGGTGGCGAAACTCGTTGGGACTTGGGTTGTTCACTGTCGTACGTCGTCGTCGTTTTCATTGTGAACGTCGGTGACGACGGACGCGCGCGTTTTTAGGTCAAGGACTGTATACACCTTCTCCATCTCTATCTGAGACCCGGTCGTTTGAAGGTGTGGATATTTGAGAGCTCGATCTCATCAACCCGCAGGCGCACGTGTGATGCCGGTTTGGGGACTCAGACTGCAGAGGAGAAGCCGTTGGTGTTGGTGTTGGTGTTGGTGTTATACCCTACGTCTTGTTCGAGCGGTGCCGCTCACAATGTGTTGCACGCGTCGCTTTCGTGATAAACGGGTATTTGGAGGTCAGACCCCCCTCGAGCTTTTTAACCCAGTATACATATACCTGCCCCGCAAGTTCTGTGATCATCGATAATGCGAAAATGTTTTGTAGGCGGCGACAACCCTCGATGTTTACCATCCTTGTTAGACCGTTCTAACGAGGCAAGCCGTCGCGAGAGGACTCATCGGCCTTGTCGTCGAAAAGGGCATGTTTTATTCACACCATATAATTTCAAGAATGAATGAAAAGCCAACAACTGGATAGGGAACAGAGGTCGTACGACAAGCAATGGAGAAAGCGGTGGGGCGAATAGATCGGGATGTACGTCACTGAAGTAGAGCAAGCCGGACGAATGCCTTTGCTCGCGAATGGTGTGGACGGAGGTTCTCTGGGATATGCAGTATCTCGCCTACGTGGAGGTTACACGTGGTCCCAGGACTGGGTGCTAAGAGTGGGTCGAGGTACACCTACCAATCGCGGGGTGATGTGCCTATGAATCGGTGAAGATTCCCAATGTACAAGATCGACTTCGTGTCTCTTCCGTGGAGCAGGACATTCGCTGTCTGGCGTGGATTGTGTTGGATTTATCAAACGTCAATATCTGATATTGAATAACGGAACGGATGACGAGTTGTCAGCTTCGCAGACAATGTTCCTAAGCATGTTGTCGTGAAGTGGGTGGAGGAACGGTTCCTCGGTGGAAATGCGGCCCGATGAGCAAGCCCCGAAAACACGTGATGGAACGTGTGCACTGATCTATATCGATGGAGGGAAATGAGCGTAGGTAGTGGTGCACGAATACGATTATAATAAAATTGGCGGGCTAATTTATTATAATTGTATCGTATTTTGAGTTGCGGCAAGGGTATTTACTCGTAGCCTAATGATATTGTAATGTAATCGAAATGTATTGGTATTTATTCGTATCTAATGGTGGTTTTGCCAGATGGAAACTTCAGCGAGGTAGCTAATATCCTCACCCAGACCCTTCTTTAGCCATTCCTTGGTAACGACCGTCTTCGATGCTGTCGCCGCGGTCATAGATGACCGAGAATCGGTGAGCGTATGCTTCGTGCTCGAGAAGAGCCGTTCTACTGACACGCTCACCCCAGGAATGGCAAGAATATCACGCGCAATCCGCGAGAGTACCGGGAATTGATTCTGGTGGGCCTGTGTCGATGTGGGTGGTCGGTAATGGTCAAAAGAAAGATTGAGCACTCACTTTCCACCATCCGAGTGGGTCGTTTCTGTTGGTGCAAGGATATGCACCACCGAAGTATAGTGCGAGTTCCGATTGCTTTGCCGTAGGTCCGTTTCCCGTGCCGGCCGACTCGAGTGTGATGGCTTGATCAAATATAGACATTTGCGACTCCGGTTGGTGGTGTGTGGTGTGTGACGTGGATGAGGGGGAGTCTGAAGGTTCGTTTTCAGCATACTCAACGAGAAGGTGCTGAAGCAGAGTTTCCGCGCGTGCTGGAATGTCAAGTGTCCACTTCGTGCTGTCCTTGAAGTACGCTTGACGAATTGAAGGGTGAAGAACTGACGAAATAGTTAGTAGTTGAGACCTTTGACTTGCCGAGCGCACCAAAATAACACATACCTGCACCAAGTAAGGGAAAGTGAGAGTCAAACAACCTTTTGAGATAGAATCGGAGCTTCGCTAGGCCAGCCGTCAATGCAAATTTGAGATTATGAGGGTCGTCGTCGACAGAGAGCTCAGCGATGGACTTAATGAGCCTTTGCTCGAGAAACTTGTACATTGGGAGGGGCTTCGTGATCGTTGGCACTTTGCTAATTGAGAAGTCGAGGGTAGCCTCGTAAAAGTCCTGATCAGATACTAAGAAATGCCGGCCCAGGTATGACAGGGTTAAGAATACCTTGAGAACGACACACAGCCGCTCAAGTAGCTCCCACTCGCTATGACTGATATGCCATTTCTTCTTTTTGCGGGTTGCCGCAACCTTCTTCTTGCCCGTGAGGCCGCTGTCGAGCTGGTCAATCCAGTGATTGACTGCCTAAAAACCAACAAATGATGGGCAAAGGGCCAATTACAAGTAACACGAGCACTTACGGGTTTGAGCTTGATCCCACGATCTATTTCAGCATACGTTGTATTCCACCTAACCTCCATGGCACGCACTAGGACCAGGTTCTTGAAGGGCTCGTTGCACAGCTGCCGTATGAACTTCCGCATCTTCTTTCGGCGTAGATCTGATCGGAGGACATCAACAACGATCGCATGAAGCTATTTTAGGCTCAGTTAAGTATTGTATTCACGTAGCCTGGGTGTGAGTACTACATACCTTCGCAACAGCAGAGAGTTGCCGCGAGGACTTTGTGGCACCTGATTGTCCAGTACGAGGATCTTGGTCACTTCCAAGATCTTCATCATCATCTTCGTCGTCATCTTCAGACCCTTGAACCTCGTCAGTTGTGCTTGTTTCAGGAGACTTTGATTCAACAGCCATTAAATTCGTTTCTTCAAGCACAGCTTCATCGTCGTTGGGATTGTAGGCCACTGGAAATCCACGTGCTTCAATAAAGGTATCGTGTACATCAGGATCCGGGGCAACACCAAGGGCATGGAATATGGCCCTGTCAGAAAAGTCAGGTGAGCACCACTGCAGGAACAGTAACAACGATGAGAATAGAATACTAGTAAGTCACTCACTGGGATATGAGATTCAAAACATGAGCTGCACAACCCACTTGCATGTTAACAGGGTTCACCCATTGCTTCGATGCTTTTGCAATACGCTTGCTAATGGCATGGTTCATGAGATTATTGCTAGCTGTATTGTCAGATGCGTTGGCGACTAGTTGAAAAAGGTGTTGGCCAAGTTAGCACTACTACGAATATTAAATTTCACGGAGGACGCAACTGAGCTTTGTTTCGATTTTCCTCTCACAGAGGGACTGAAAAATCAATTTCCCTGACTCGGCACCACTGTGGCCTCCTGGAAGATATTGTAAGTCTAGGACATGCTCAACGAGATCCCATTCATGATTGATATAGAAGACAACAGTGCCCGCAAATGCATAGATGGAGTTCTTGCTTGTCCATAGGTCACTTGCGATGGCAAGTTTGGACACATTTTCCTAGATTATATGCACGACAAATTAATTATCCAATATGAATTGCAAAGCGAGCCTGAGGGACAGACCTGTAACTGAGAGTTGATCTTCTTTCGTACCATTTCGTGAAGTATGTCCAGGTCACGACGGATTGTTTGACGCTTTGGAACAGGAAACTTGTATGGTAAGATGTACTCAAAGGTTTTCTTCATACCAGACTTCTCGCCGAGGGAAAAGGGAAGGTCGTCCTCAATAATACCTTTTACAAGGTGCTCGCGAAACCCCTTTACTGTCACTTGCTTTGTGGGATTCTCAATCCCACGTTGGATGAAGTCCTTCATCAAGCCATGTTGAGATGTGAGGCCGCTGGTCGACTGTTGTGCTGCTGGTGGCTCCTCTGAGTCAACTTGGATGACTGGCAGTGTCGTACTTTCACTTTGGGGTGAAGAATTGGTTTTTTGTCGAAGGCACCAGGCTTCAAAGGTTTGACTTCTAGGAAGGCGACTGCATTTCTCGAGGTGTGAGGTGAAATTACTAGATGACGGCAGCCCAAGTGTCTCCTTTTCGTAGTTGGTGCACTTTGGAGTACGTGGAGATGTCCAGAATGTGCTTCAGAGCCTCGTATCAGAATATGTTTGCATATCAAATATTAAATCACTTACAGGCACCAATTACAAACCCATTTCCATACAGGTTTCCCATTCTTGTCAGATGCTGGCGATGGGATAAAATGCGTAAATGCCCAACGACCCTTCTTTGGCTGGCGGCCTGCTCTATTGGCCAAATTTTCAACATCTGAGTTACTATCCTCGCTTCCAGATGAACCACTCTCTGGTGCTTTTCTTGCTTTCTTTCCTGGCTGGCCAGTAGGTTTCACAGACTTCAGGTTTGTTTTTGTTTTCCGTTTTGCTGTCTTTACTGGCCCGTCCTCCGAGTCTACTAGTATTACATCATCATCGGTAACCATGGGCGATGGAGGCTCTTCCCGTGGTGGCTGGTAATCCTGATCTTCTTCCTCATCTCCTGCTTTAGAGTTAGCTTGATTAATAATGATGTCATGTTGCATCATTTGGTTACCTCGCAATCTTTTCTTTTTGCTGAATTTGATCTTGAGACCACTCAAATCCCTCAGTGGGCCAGTGGCTTGTGTGGGGATAGAACTATAATCAGATAAGTTCAAGGGGTAATAATTGAAAATTCATGTTACTACTCACACTTTGTGTAGGAAGTCCTTCAGTTGCTCAACTCGCAGAAACATGAGATCCAGTCCTCCATTAGCCTCGATGCCTGGAAGTTGCAGAAAATGGGCTAAAAAGTCATGTACAAGCTTGACACCATATTGGCCTCGAGTAATGGCAGCCTCCCCTTTCTTCTGAAATGTCCTTTCCCAAGCCCTATTCACAGTGAAGTATGGGCCTTCTTTGTCGTCAATATCAAAGCTACTGAAATGCAAGGCAATAGGCCCATCTGGAGTGCCAACAGACAATGTGGAAGGAAGGTTCTCAATTAGTGTGAGAATATGCTCGAGTGCTGAACTGATCCGTTGCCGTTGTGCTTCAGTTCCGGGATTGGTGGATGATGCCATACCCATTGTTCGTGTTTCTCAAGCCACCAAAAGCTACCTGCAGTCGGAGTACCAACTATAATATGGCAACTACAATTAAATATCTCACACATAATATAACCTATTAATATTGTATTATAATATATTCATATTGTACTCTGCCACAGTACAGGCCTTGGCACTCTATTATAATTGTAGTATTGGAAAATATTCTTAGTATATTAAATTATACTAATATTTTTGGCCAGCACTAAGCGTAGGATGCGACAGCTTGTTCGTTGACTCCCACCGCCGCTCTGCTTGATTGTGTTGCTGATTACCACGTCTTCGACAATGACCGGTGCGTACTGGGCAAATGGAGTTGCATTATGCTAACCGTTGGACTAGAGGGTTCCCCGCTCATCGAAATCGACAGCGGTGACTGGCTAAATACAGTGACGTTCTCAGCGAATGGCGAGTATCTCTTGACCGGCGGTGAAGGGGGGGTTCGAGTGTGGCGAGTGGAAGACGGC
>JBBPKY010000390.1:0-23679 GCA_038089495.1 Xerocomellus dryophilus
AAGGTATGCAGCGTGGCGTGGTTGTCCGTGGTTGTCATTCTGAACACGACGTCTAGATGGACTCACGTCCATTGGCTTTACCTTGGCTAAACCTGCGCTCTGAGAACTGAAACACGTACCATTGGCAGGCTTGCCTTGAAGCCGACATTTTCGCAAATGGTACGGCTGTCCTCGTCTTTTGTTGTCGTTTCCCGCACGTTTCCCAAGTCCTGAGATTCAACTCTCAACATTTAGTCTTGTTGTATGTGTATGAAATATGAATGAACGATTTGGCCACATCGTTCAAGTTGTAGTTTGATTGCAACGTCTGAGATACATCAGAATAAATTAGGTGTCCCCCTTGAGCACAAACTTGTGACATACCCCAGGGAAATAACCCTGGTGCTGGCCAGCCTTGCCCGTATCATAGCCATCCAATGAAGGGGGAGGTGCAAGCGCTATGCATGTATCTTGCCACGAAATTCTAGTACGGTCGCTTGCAATCTTTCTTTTATACAGAACTTTTACAGAATACTCAATACAAGGAGATGGCACACAGCCGGCCTGGCACTGGCACGATCATTCGCAGCGTCAAATACCGTGCATTCCAAGTAAACAAGTAAACGCGGCCAGACCTTGAACTCGAAACGGGATTTTGCCGGATCGTCTATCAACGGCGGGAGCGGAAGTTATCAGACTGCATACATGATACACCAGACCTGGCAAATATCAAAGACCGACATGGATGAACGGAAGCCACTCGACGAACGACGCGCCACTATTGTCCCGAAGATGTCCGACAGCATTATGCAACGCTCGCGCAGCATCCCGATAATCCGGCGTGCGCCCGGTCCGAAAGAGCTGCCCGTACACGTCCCTCGCCACACGAGGGGCAAGCTTATCGCTGATCGACCACATCGTACCAACAACTCCCCCGTAACCCGCAAACAGCATCCCCGCAGCGATATGGATAGCCTCGTCGGAGAGCTTCCCGTCGCCCGTCGCGGTCTGACACGCAGACAAAAAGGCAAGTCCACCGCGGGGACGGGACAACGTGGCGATGTCTGATAGTTTCAAACGGCGCCTATTGGCGAGACAGAGTCCAGTGTCAGTTCTCTCTTGGATTCCGTGGCATGCAAAATGGCACCAGTCCGCGTCTTTCATTAGGGAAAGTACTTCCTCGACCGTTCCCACAGATGACTCCACGAGGGTAATTCGTGCTGAAAGCGAATCCTTGATTACCTCCTTGATGTGTTCCAACTCGGTATCCACGCCTGGGAGCGGGATTTGGCCATCGGAGCTGGGCTGACGGACAGCCAGGAGGCGGAGACCACGGGTAGATGCGGGATCAGATTTGGGTGATTGCGCGAGAATGCTGAGGGTCGGAACGTATGACGAGACGACAAAATCGGATACTTTGTGCCCGGGTTCCGAAGACTGGTTACCATAAAGACCAGCCGCATGGATAGGAAGAAATACGAAAGGTCCGGTCGGGCACCAAAAAATGCGTGATAGGTCGCCAGGAGTCTGTTCGGTAGCGTACACGAACGAATCAGCTCTGAATTCAAGTAGAATGACGTCACGTACCGAGATATCCAGGGCATCCAACACCGGCTTGACGACGCAGTTCCACAGGGTGGATAAGACGGACTCCCAGTTGATGTGGCCCATTGACTCAGGCTTCCCTTCCCTTTCGCCACGGGTCATGACACGAGCATCACGAAGCAGATTCTTTACCATGTTCTGGAGTCCCGCAGATCGCCTGAAAGTGAAATTGGGGAGCGGGACATGAACTACATTCTCCTTGTTGGCAAGAACGATCAACGCATCACAGCGGCTTTTGGCAGCGTTGAGGATGACCACCGGTCCGGAGTGCGCTGAAGCACGGAGCTGAGAGAACTCTTTATGGAGCAGGAATCGCTCGAAACCAGGGAATCCCCGGATCTCCTGTAGCATTTTATCGCGCTCGATTGCAAGCATACGGTGTCTGTCGGCTTCTTGTTCCAAGGACTGTGTCGCACGATGCCCTGCACCCTGCACCTGCTCTGATAACAAGGACAAGGATTTTTCGCGGGTGGAACTAGCATGCTCCAATGCAGCAGACAGTTCCTGAAGTCTACGGGCGTGATCTGGATGGGCAGACGACAATTCTTCATAAGAACTGCGAAGTTGAAACAGTTCCCCCCAGACAATCGAGCGGCCTTGCTCGAGCCACTCCACGGCAGTTTCTAGGCGCCCCGAGTCCAGAGCTGCTGCAGCCGCATCCCGCACTATATCAGCACCTCGCAGAAGTTCACTGTAGCGGCCTGTAAGGGAGAGGCCTATCCATGCGAGTTGAGGGAGGAGGCCGATAGCAACAGAATATGCGCGAAAGAGGGAGTGATGCCCTAGAGCACGCGCAGATGAAATCCAATTCTGTGATGCATGAAATTGAGTATTAGGAGGGCCATGGGAGCTACAAGCGGCTTGCGAGTATAGTGACATCGCTTGCTCGAGGTCACCGGGCTCGCCGAGATACTCGAAGCGAACCCTGAAAGAGTCGGCCAGGCTTCCGATACGAGAAGGTTTTTCATTGTGTCCTTCAGGGGTAAGGCCAACACCGTCCTGCTTCCTTGAAATCGCTTCCTCGAGATCAGTCAGCTTGCCGATGCGCTTGAAACGAATGTCGAGGGAATTGCCTAGGTCGTCGAGATAGCCAGGTTTGTGCGGGTGACCACCGGGGACAATGTCAACAGCGTCCCTGTGCCTCGAAATTGCTTGTTCGAGGTCACTCAATTCACCTAGGTAATCAAACCGAACTCTAAAGGAGGTACCGAGGCTCCTTAGATAGCTGGGTTTGTCAGGGTGACCATCACAGGTGAGGTCAACAGCGTCCCTGTGCCTCGAAATCGCTTCCTCGAGATCACTTAGTTCGCTGAGCCGCTCGAAACGAGTTCTCAAAGAGACACCGAGGTTGTTTAGAAGGCCGGGTCTGTCCGGGTGACCATCAGGGGAGATCTTAACAGCATCCCTTTGCCTCGAAATCCCTTGCTCGAGGTCACTCGGCTCACCAAGTCGCCGGAAACGGGCGGTGAGGCAGCTGCCGAGGCTGCAAAGATGGACAGGCTTATGCGGGTGTCCATCAGGTGTGAGTTCAACAGTGTCCCTGTGCCCCGAAATCGCTTGCTCGAGGTCACTCAGTTCACCGAGGCGCAGGAAACGAGCAATGTAGCAGTTGCCAAGGTTGGCCATACGGCAGGATTTGTTGGGGTCACCGTCAGGAGAGATTTGAATTGCATCCCTATACCTTGAAATCGCTTGCTCGATGTCACTCAGCTCGCCGAGGCGGTCGAAACGAATCCTGAGGAAGTTTCCGAGCTGGTTCAGATAGCCAGGTTTGTGGGGGTGACCACCAGGTAGGAGGTTAACGACGTCACTCTGCCTCGAAATTGCTTGCTGGAGGTCGATCGGCTCGTCGAAGTACTGGAAGCGAATGAAGTAGGAGTTGCCAAGAATGCTCAGATGACGTGGCTTGTCGGGGTGACCATCGGGGGTGAGATCAAGAGCGTCCCTTTGCCTCGAAATTGCTTGCTCGAGGTCACCCAGGTCACCCAGCAGCTGCAATCGAGCGAGGAAGAAGCTGCCGAGATTGCTCAGATGACGAGGCTTGTCGGGCTGACCATCGGGGGTGAGATCAAGAGCATCTGTGTGCCTCAAAATTGCTTGCTGGAGGTCATCCAGCTCACCGAGGCGCTGGAAACGAGCTATGAAGGAGTCGCCGAGGTTCCTCAGATGAGCAGCCTGGTGGAAGTGGCCATCGGGTGTGAGGTTAACAGCGTCACTCTGCCTCGAAATCGCTTGCTGGAGGTCAATCAGCTCGCCGAGGCGCTGGAAGCGAGTGAAGTAGGTGTTGCCGAGATTGTTCAGGCGGCAAGGTTTGTCGGGGTGACCAACAGGGGTGAAGTCAACACTATCCTTGGACCTCGAAATCGCTTGTTCGAGGTCGCTCAGCTCGCCGAGGTTGTGGAATCTGTACGATAGCGCCGTACCGAGGTTTGTTAGCCCTTCCAGGTACCCGGGATCCGGAACCGATGCAGACCGGACGGATGCCTCCAAAACTGAGATTGCCTGTTGGAGGTTCACCAAATCACCAAATCGTTGGAAACGGAACAACAACTGGGCACCCAAGGTCCATGGGTTCTCGTCTGTTAAGCCTGAAGTGGATTTCTGCTCTATGGATGATTGGCTAACGGCCTGAACTGGGGCCATTTTACGTCCTGCGTGAAGCTGAAGGGCGAATATCGCAGCTCGCTTCTCTTGACTCCCTGCTGAGCTGCAGCGTATCGCCTCATGCAGTAATACCTCAGTTTGTGCTGAGTCGACCCCATGCCGCAGCTTCTCGAATCGAGCGAAATGCACGACGGCTAGCTGGACCAACGTGCTGGGTCGGTCAGGGTGGCCGACAGGACGGGCTGCCAACGCATTGCGATATAGCGTGAGCGGGACGTCAAGGGAAATGCCAGTGTCGTCGGCCAGACAGTGGATGAATTTTGCCATTGCCAAGTTTGACTGGGCAACTGCATGACAAGGAGAATCCCGCGGGCAAACATCGAGCGCACACGCAAACTGTTCAAGCGAACGCTCGAGATCCTGTTTTTCACTGTACTTTCGGTAACGTGAGAGGGCGCTGTGGCCTTGGTTTGTCGCTTCTTCTAGCGGGTCTCGCGATTCCGTAGTTAACTGTGGGCATATAATGATTCACGAGGATGGTACTGACACGCGTCGGCTACTTACGCGATGAGCCCTTGGCCCTAGAGACTCATTGCTCTCGCGTTTCCACCGTTTGGCAGTCACCAGAATGGACGGACACGGGGATATAACATCGTCGTCATCTGGGCAGAAGGTAAACGCTGCCATGGTGTCAGGACATGCCCGTGTGCAAACTTCTATCCTACTTACGATCCTCGTTTGCACTGTAGTCCAGTAGTTGCTTCACAGTAATTATCAACTTTCGCAGCTGCTCCCCACTACCCAACATGGGCTGGAATTCGAAGGATGCGTAGATCTGAAGACAAATGGTGGCGGAGGCATCAGATGGACTGCAACCTTTGTTAGGACAGCGCGGGTGGAAGATGGTGAGTCTTACATCGGGATCGGCCCGCCCCATTCGATGACATTGTCATTTACCGAGATGGGCTTATTTTCGGTTCTCCACTCTTGGCCGCTGTGCTGCACCGTAGCGTAAAAACCGGCAGGAAGTCGTCTAAGGAAAGCAACGTCTGTTGCTCGAATACCTACCCTGGCGTTACCAAACTTTGGAACCTGTGTAGACAAATAATCCACGCACTCGTTATAATCGATTCTTCGTTCTCGTCCGCTTGCGTTGCTGCACCCGAGGAAGCGGGCACACCACGTGACTGATTCCCGGAGTCAGTTTCTTCGTCGTTTCCCGCCGCACATTCAGGGATAGGTTCAGAGATGTCGGGCGGTGGTACGCTGTCCTGCTAGACTGGTCAGTTGGCAACTACGATCTATGGTTCGAAACTCACAGTCAAGGTACTAGATGTCCTGGATTCCGGTCGTGGTCGTTGACTCCCGGTGCTCGAATCGCTGGTCATCGTTGTTCAGGGAATCAGGGTGGGAGATAAATATTCGAAAGTATGCAACGAGGGACGCACCTAGAGCTACCTTTAAGAGCATGCACGCCTCCGCAGTAAATGAGGCAGTGAATAGAGAAGAATACGTTACCCAGTTGCAGCCCATTGCAGAATCGGATGCAGCGCTGCCAGACATTCTGAATCGGGGTTTGAATTTGGCAAGGCTCCCGGTCTCGTCGGTCCGTCGGTCGTGTCTCGCCGCATCAACGTCGAGTGCATGGTTGTCGAGATTTCCCAGCAAGAAGATTCTACTTTCACAGTGCCAATCCGCTCGCTAACTGGCGTTACAGCCAAGCTACAGTCGACTCAGCTCCGGACCAACGAATTATACCGGCGCGGTAAAGTTAATATCCGTGCGATCGAATGTGCAAGAAGACGTATCTTTTCTCTATGGCATGGTAAGTGGAATGCTTTTTCGATCGTTGTCTCCCACGCCGCCCCAAGTTTAGATGATTGTGTGATGGACGTTCCTACATGGGGCATGTCTACAGTAAGTATTCCTAAAGCTGATCCGGTTGATGACGAGAAGGACAGACGAGGTCACAATAGACTTGGCGCTTTCCGTTTTCAAGTTGCTCAGCATCGGTTTCTTCATCGAATTTTGGCGGTTCCCACTGCCACAACCACTGCAATGCTATGACTCCTTACAGCATTACTGTAAATAACTCTCCATCCATGACTCGTGCATTAGAAGATGGGATATGGGCGATGGCGGGGGACTGACAAACGGGGCCAAGGCGACGTTCCACTACACGTCCAATCGGATGATCGTCGGAGCCGTGACATACCGATGGGCTATACCAAAATGCTGAACATCTAATTTTGTCAGTGAGGTATTACAGCATTGTTCAAAGAACCCATGACTTTGTTAACGCCCACCAGATCACGTAGCAGATGCAGGCCATACTTATTGTAATAATTGCAGTCACTTCGAGCCTATTCGTACAAATCATGCAACGCATCTCCCGTACGTCCATACTACACTTCATTCCTCCGATGAATCTGACAGCATCGACTTCATGCTCACTCTTCCACCCACTTGAGGAAAACCGGTGCCGTGGACGGCGTGCGGAACACCGCCTGTCCGTTCTCGTACGCGTAGAACATGTCTTTTCCGCGTGGGCGCATATATGGTGGGAACCACATCACTCGCCGGTCGCCCTTGACGAGCCAGCCATCCTTCCGGACCCGATATGCTGTGTGGAAGAAACTGTCTACGGCGTCCTCTGGGTCGAATTGGGAGAGCAGGTGCGGGAGGGTCGTCGGATCCGAGGTACTGTCTACACCCTCCTCGCGCGAGCACAGCGTACACTGCGTCATGTCCCCGTCGTCCACAGCGAACGGGATCGCCCAGCTAAATATAGTCCCATCCCCGCCCCTCGACGTGAGCCTGGACCGATCGTCCGAGAACTGGACAAAGTCCACGTTTTTGGCCGTGGCTTGATCACCGCGAAGAATGTCATGCGATGCGGACGTCGCTGGGGACCACAGACAGAGCGAACCGTCTTCTCGTCCGACCGCGACCCTCGCTCCGCCAGGTGTGCCCGCATACGCAAGCGCCGTGACCATCGAGGTGGATACTCCAAATGTGGCCTTGCACGCCCTGCTTGCACGATCCCAAACGCGAACGACCCCCGTTTTGGACCCGCCTACGAGCTCCTGCGCGTCGTCGGAGAAAAGGAGCACGTTGATTGGCGAGTCATCGGACTCCCCTAGGCTCGTTCGTTCTTTGCTTGCTACCTTGAATATATCCACTTGGCCGGATCCGTGCCCACATGCGATCCAAGCGCCGTTGGCGGACGCGATGAATGAATGAACCTTCTTCAGTCCTTTGAACTGCGCGCGCTGTTCACCCGTCACGGAATCAAAGATGCGTATGGAGCTCCTGTCGTCGCTGAAGAGGCTCACGACAACGCAGAAAAAGATGCTACCGTCTGCAGAGAACTTGAACCGGATGTCGTCATCTTCGCGTGCCGACCCCATTAGGCCCACGTCTATCCTCTTCATAACGCGGCTGCTTGCGTCGGCCAGGTTCCATTGCAGGAGGTTGTCAATGATGAACCGCGTGCCATTGGGCGACGGGATCAATTTCTCTGCAGTGCGGAGCGGCTTCGATTTGAGCGCCGTCTCCAGTACTTCCCACGTTCTCATCGGCATTGTGAGATCATAGATGAAGAATGACCCTAGAGGGTCTGCGGTCGCAGCCCAGTCGCCATCTGACGATACCGCCACCGTAGTTATCGTGTCAGTGTTACCCAAAGGCACACCATCCACCAGAGAAGGGAGTGACCCTGTGAATAGGTAACCTAGGTTGGCAAACACGAATGACGGTGACTGGGTCGCGTATGCAGTGGTCAGGCGCCGCGCAGTCGACTCAGTGACCGTTTCGTGAATTATGTGTCTAATCACGGGATTCGGCGCTCCCCACCCGACCACATTGGCCTGCCACGCAGGGATACGTTTCATTGCCTTTTTGAAGAACTGTTCCGCAGTCCAGATGGTATCTGACGTGTTGCGTGAAGCGACGTTCCACGATAGGACCGCCTCGTCGCAAGCCGCGACGACATACTTGTCCTCATCAAAGAAGTGGACAGATCGTATCCCCGTGCGATGTCCTTTGGAGAAGGTCCGAGTGCATTTCCCGGAACTGGTATCCCATATCTTGATCGTCTTGTCTTCAGATCCCGATGCAATAATGCACCCATCCTGGGATACTGCAACGCAGTTCACTGCCTTGCGATGGCCCATCATCCCGCGAACTAGCTTCCCGGTCGACATGTCCCACATGATCACCAGATTGTCTTCCGATCCTGAGACTAACCGCAGTGAGTCACTGGAAAATACCAACGAGGTCACCGGTCCCTCGTGCGCGGCGAGACGGTACAACGCCTGTGCCGTCTCCACTGACCAGACCCGGATTGCATGGTCGCGTGAACCAGATGCCAGAAAAGCACTGTTGGTTGAGAACTCGAGACACGTGATTGGTTCAGAATGGCAACCTTCGTGCTTCAGATGCTCCCGGCCGACTTTTGGGTCCCAGACAGTGACAGTACCGCCTTCGAACGCAGCAGCCAAGAAGGCGCCAGACGGAGAGAAGCGGACGAAGAGTGATGTTGATGAATGATCTCCAAGGCTGGCGAGATTTCCGCCGGTGACCACATTCCACATTTGGACACCATGCTCAACGCCAGCTGTAGCGATCAAGTCGCCGTTTGGGGAGAAAACGATAGAGTGGATGGGGCTGTGGAGATTGAGGCTGGTCCGAAGGGCAGACCAGCCGTCAGTCCGTTCTGGATCCAGGGTAACCTGGCCAAAAGATTGATGTTTGAAGGTTTTCCGGATGGCGCAGTTCGCGGGAACGAGCGAGATTGCTGTGAGATGGACGTGGAGTGCACACTGGGAGATGCAGTCCATGTAAAGTACAACGAGATGGTCGGCATCTTCTAACAGCATCAACGCGTCTTTGGGAACTTCGCGCAATGTCTGTAGACGACACTTAGCTCGAATGACAGGGAAAGACAAGCGAACAAACCTTTAACCAGCTAATACCCTCGCGGAGCATCACTACGGCACTCTCTAGCTCACCAAAGATGCTGAGTGCCTCTATCCAGCATAACAACACCGTGGTGCTGAACCTTTTCAGCGCAGCCAACAGTACCTCGTTGGCAACCCCGTCACTCGGTAACCGCGCAAGGTGACGGGACCAATAGCGGCAGGCATACACAAGGGCTTCATCGAACGCTGCCTGCCGACGTTCAACAAGATCTGGAACCTCGCTATTGGCCTTCGACGGGTCCCCAATCCCACACATGTCGCGCTTCAGCGAATTCGACATGGTCTCAAAACACAGTTGCGCCATGAGCCGATGATAAACAGCAGGGTTGATCGCATACTTTTGCGACCGTTGCGGGTTGATCAAGAAGTCGCGGAAGGACGCGTGATAAAACTGAATGGGCTGTTTTCCGTCCTCTGATGCGAGGAGAACCGAGCTGAGGGCAGGAACAATTATTCTTGCATCGACGTCGGGTCGCTGTAGTAGCTTGTGCAGACCTGATATAGACAAGGGGATCGCCATGCAATGGACGACACCGAGCACAAGCCGTGCGACATCGGGATCGGGAAAGACGGAAATGGCATCTCGATACAGTGAGTCAAGCTCGGCGTATGCGGACCCTTCAGATATAGAGGCCTTGTCCCCGAGAATGGCCTGTAGGCGTTCAAGAGGACTATGCATCTTGTCTCCAACGAATTTGACGACCGTGAGCGCAAAGATAAACAATCCACCAGCCTTGCTGACAATACGCTCGAGTTCGGCCGACGAAGGCCATGGACGAGGAACATCTTTCATGACCTGGAGATGCTGGTCGTACGTATCATCCAGTGCATGGCGTAAGAACGAGCGAATATCTGCCTCCGCGCTGAAAGCATGGATCTCGAGAGGCAATGTAAGAGCAGATATGTCTGGTCGGCGGAATTGCGACTGAAGCCAAGGCTCAGACCTGCTGGTGATTAACAATCGCAGCGGGAGTGAAGTGTCGCGAGGGAGAGTGGCAAAAAGTGCGACGAGCTCCGAAACGAGACTCTCGTCGTCGCACTCATCAAGGGCATCGACAACGATAAGGAGCGGTGCATTTGGTGTTTCTGTTGCAGTGGATAAAGGCCCAAGCAATAGCTTCTCCATCTGTTCTCGGAGAACCTTCATCGGGAGCATGTAGTCGTTTTCCAGGGCTGCAATCACAGCAGGACGGATAGACGGCAGGAAACCGAGGAGTTGCGTAGTCAGCGTCGCGACGATGTGCTGAGTGGTACGCCGCTCGAGATCTCTTCGCGAAAAGAAGAAACTGGCAGCTAGACGCTGTTCACTCGCGTACTTCTCTGCCATGGTCTGTGATACGGCCGATTTGCCCGAACCAGGCCGGCCATTCAACCAACATATAGCTTTCTGGTCCGCTTCGTCCACCCATGAGGTCAGGCGAGCAAGTAACTCGATGCGTGTTCCTTCGATACACTTTGGCGCCGGATACCGTTGTGCGGAATCATGGGCAGCACTTGGCGCACTCGCCTTCTGGAGCGCTTCTATGACATCTGGGAGTGATACCATCAACAAAGCTTCCACCGACATCGAAATTGGAACCGCGATTGCTCACTTGAATGGGAATCCTGGAGGATCTGATTTCCATGGATAACAGTGTTGATCGTTTGACTGCCCTGCACTGTCGACCGTGCATTGTAATACTGATCCCGATGGACCTCACTGAAGGTGGAATGGCTGGCATCGATATGGGATGAGTTGTTGAACATGACTGAAACCGACGCGTTCCGATGCCAGTGGTGCCACTGGCAGGAAACGAAAAGAGGATTCCTTACGAAATATTGATGTTTGTCTGAATATGGTTCTATTCAATTGAACCTGAGTGCCGTTCTCTGCGGTAGTCAGAATGAAAACTTGAAGTGAAGGGTATGTATGTATGATCCAATGGCCGAGTGCGTAGCATCAACACCGCGGGTTCCCATTTCTGCGCATATGGAGAAGTTTTTTCTGGGAGACTGGCCGGTATCTCGATATCTTTGGGCGGTACAACATTCTAGAATCTCCACCCGCCGCGAGTACAGTAGAAGATGCGTCTGACTCAGAGGCGGTAGCGCAGAACAGAAGAGGTCAAGACCTGGCCTACTCCCAGCCGCTGAGTCAGTCGAGTCTCCGTTCCCACCACCGCAATGGCCACTGGCGACGCTATGTATCGAGCGCTCGGTCGTCATCAAGCTTCATCATCCTGGGAGCCTGCTGTCGATTGTGACATACCCCAGAGAAATAACGTTGGCGCTGGCCAGCTCGCCGTAACATCGCTTCCCACTCATCCAGAGCAAGTGCCATGCATGTATCTTGCCACAAAATTCTGGTACGATCGCTCGGCAACCTTTCTTTTATACTAAAAGTTTTTCAGGATGGTCAGTATCGAAGGAGACGCACAGGCGGCCCACGTCCGCCAGCGTTCGCAGCGTCAAATACCGTGCACTCCAAGTAAACAAGTAAGCGCGGCCTCTGGAACTCGAAACGGGAATTCACCGGATCGTCTATCGACAGCGGGGGCGGTTATCAGCCTGTATGCGTGATCCAGGGGAAGCCCTGGGATAACCAATGTTGGTGGCTCCGCGTGCGGTGCTGAAAGCGCGTGCATAGATCAATCGCCGGTCTGTCCTTGTATGCAACAATCCATGGCACACCCCATTCCCAAGATCATACGATGCAACGTACGTACGAGATCAATCAATTAATCACGTCCATAAACTCGTGTCAATACAGTAAGAAGATATGCATACATGATACATCACACTGGAGAGGGGCCGAGTGGGGTGACCCCTCGCTGGTGGAAGGTTGGATAGGTGCTGGCTACGCTCCGAACTGACTACTACTAGGACGCCAGCCACTGCGCCAGGACCCCTGGCACTGCTCGGAGGGCTTCCGCTCCGGACGAGCTCCAGCTCCAACACCAGCTCCCCCACCAGCTCCCCCTCTAGCTCCAGCTCCAGTGCCCCCTCCAGCTCCCCCAGGCACAACACCCAGCAAATTTCAGAGACCAACATGGATGAACGGAAGCCACTCGACGAACGACGCCCTGCTATGGTCCCGAAGACGCCCGACAGCGTCGTGCAACGCTCGCGCAGCATCCCGATAGTCCGGCGAGGTCCCGTTCCGAAAGAGCTGCTCGTATACGTCCCTCGCCACACGAGGGGCAAGCTTATCGCTGATCGACCACATCGTACCAACGACCCCCCCGTAACCCGCAAATAACATCCCCGCAGCGATATGGATAGCCTCGTCGGAGAGCTTCCCGTCGCCCGTCGCGGTCTGACATGCGGACAAAAAGGCGAGCCCACCGCGGGGACGGGACAACGTGACAATGTCTGATAGCTTCAAGCGGCGCCCATTGGCGAGACAAAGTCCACTGTCAGTTGGACTCGCGGCATCTTGGACTCCGTGGCATGCAAAATGGCACCAGTCCGCTTCCTTCATTAGGGAAAGTACCTCCTCGACCGTTCCGACAGAGGACTCCACGAGGGTAGTTCGTCCTGAAAGCGAATCCTTGATCACCTCCCTGATGTGTTCCAATTCGGTTTCCACACCTGGGAGCGGGAGTTGGCCATCGGAGCTGGGCCGGCGGACAGCAAGGAGGCGGAGACCACGGGTAGATGTGGGATCGGATTTAGGTGACTGCGCAAGAATGCTGAGGGTTGGAACGTATGACGAGACGACAAAATCGAACACTTTGTGCCCAGGTTCTGAAGACTGGGTGCCATAAAGACCGGCCGCATGGATGGGAAGAAACACAAATGGCCCAGTCGGACACCAAAAAATGCGTGATAGGTCCCCTGGAGTCTGCTTGGTGACGCAGATGAACAAATAAGGTAAATTCTAGCAAAGAACATCACATACAGAAATATTCAGGGCATCCAAGACCGGCTTGACGACATCGTTCCACAGGGTGGATAAGAGGGATTCCCAGCTGACACGACGACCCTGTAATTCAGGATTCCCCTCCCTTTCGCCACGGGTCATAACACGAGCATCACGAAGCAAGTCCTTCACCATGTTCTGGAGACCCGCAGATCGCCTGAAAGTGAAATTGGGGAGCGGGACATGAACTACATTCTCCTTGTTGGAAAGGACGATCAACGCATCGCAGCGGCTTTTGGCGGCGTTGAGGATGACCACCGGTCCGGAGTGTGCTGAAGCACGGAGCTGAGAGAACTCTTTATGGAGCAGGAATCGCTCGAAACCAGGGAATCCCCGGATCTCCTGTAATATTTTATCGCGTTCGATTGCGAGCATGTGGTGTCTGTCGGCTTCTTGTTCCAAAGACTGCGTCGCACGATGCCCTGCACCTTGAGTCTGCTCTGATAACAAGGACAAGGATTTTTCGCGGATAGAACTGGCATGCTCTAACGCAGCAGACACTTCCTGAAGTTTACGGGCGTGATCTGGATAGTCAGACGACAATTCTTCATAAGAACTGCGAAGCTGGAAAAGTTCCCCCCAGACGATCGAGCGGCCTTGCTCGAGCCACTCCACAGCGGTTTCTGGGTGTCCCGAGTCCAGAGCTGCAGCCGCCGCCTCCCGCACTACATCAGCAGCCCGCACAAGTTCATGATAACGGTCTGTAAGGGAGAGGCCTATCCATGCGAGTTGAGGAAGGAGAGCGATGGCAACAGAATATGCCTGAAGGAGAGAGTGATGCTGTAGAGCACCAATAAATGCAATCCATCTCTGCGATGCACGAAATCGATCGGTAGTGCGGCCTACGGAAGCACAAGCAGCTTGTGAGTATAATTGAATTGCTTCCTCGAGGTCGTTCGGCTCTTCAAGATGCTTGAGACGAGTCCAGAGGGAGTTGGCGAGGGATTCCAGACGAGGGGGTCTGTCGGGGTGGCCTTCAGGGGTGAGATTGACAGCAACCTTCTGCATTGAAATTGCTTGCTCGAGGTCAGTCAGGTCGTGAAGGCGTTCGAAACGGGTGACCAACGAGGTGCCTAGGTTGTTCAGACGGCGAGGTTTGTCGGGGTGACCGTCAGGGGTGAGGTCGAGTGTGTGTTTGTGCCTCGAAATTGCTTCCTCAAGGTCACTCAAGTTGTCACGACACTTGAAACGAGTGAGGAAGGAGTGGCCAAGGTTTTCCAGATGACCAGGTTTGTCGGAGTGACCTTCAGGGGTGAGGTCAACAGCATCCCTCTGCTTTGAAATCGCTTGTTCAAGGTCACTCGGCTCACCGAGGCGATCAAAACGATCCCTGAAGGAATTACCAAGGTTGTTTAGATAGGTGTGTTTCTCGGGGTGACCATCAGAGGTGAGGTCAACAGTCTCGCTGTGCCTCGAAATCGCCCGTCCAAGGTCACTCAACTCGCCAAGGCGCTTAAAACGAGCTGTAAAGGAGGTGCCGAGGTTATTTAGACGGCCAGGCTTCCCGGGGTGACCATCAGGGGTGAGGTCGACAGCGTCCCTATGCCTTGAAATTGCTTGCTCTAGATCACCCAACTCGCCGAGGCGATCAAAACGAGCGCTGAATGATGCGCCGAGGCTGCTTAAATATGTAGGGTGGCCATTGGAGGTGAGGTCGACAGCTTCTTTGTGCTTCGAAATTGCTTCCTCGAGGTCGCTCAAGTCGCCACGACACATGAAACGAGTGAGGAAGGAATTGCCGAGGTTGTGCAGCTGGCCGTGTTTGTCGGGATGACCGTCAGGGGTGAGGTCAACAGCGTCCTTCTGCCTCGAAATCGCTTGCTCGAGATCACTCAGCTCGCCGACGCGCTGGAATCGAGCGAGGAGGGAGTTGCCGAGGTTGTTCAGATGGCTAGACTTGCTGGGGTGACCATCAGGTGTGAGTTCAACAGCACCTCTCTGCCTCGAAATCGCTTGTTCGAGGTCACTCAGCTCGCCGAGGCGCTCGAAGCGCACGAACAAGGAGCTGCCGAAGTTGTCCAGATGACCAGGCTTCTCGGGGTGACCGTCCGGGGTAAGGTCAACAGCATCCCTATGCCTCGAAATTGCTTGCTCAAGGTCACTCAGCTCGCCGAGGCGCTCAAAACGAGCTTGTAGGGAGTTTCCAAGGCTGCTTAAATAGGCGAGTTTCTCAGGGTGACCACCAGGGGTAAGGGCAACACCATCCTTGTGCCTTGAAATTGCTTCCTCGAGGTCGCTCATGTCGCCACGACACTTGAAACGAGTGAGGAAGGAACTGCCAAGGTTGATCAGATAACAAGGTTTGCTAGGGTGGCCATCAGCGGTGAAATCAACAGCATCCTGGTGCCTCCAGATCGCTTCCTCCAGGTCACTCAGGTTCCCGAAACGCTCGAAACGAGTGAGAAAGGAGTTGCCGAGATTATGCAGACGGGCAAATTTGTAGGGATCATCATCAGAGGTGAGGTCAACACTGTCCTTCAACCGCGAGATCGCTTGCTCTAGATCGTTCACCTCACCTAGGCGCTTGAAACGAGTGAGGAAGGAGAGACCGAGGCCATGTAGACGGCCAGGTTTGTTGGGGTGACCTTCAGGAGTGAGATCAACAGCGTGCTTCTGCCCTAAAATCGCTTGCTCGAGATCATTCAGTTCACCGACACGCTCAAAACGAGCCAACAAGGAACGGCCGAGGTGGTGCAAGTATCCGGGCTTGCTGAGATGATCATCAGGGATTAAATCAACAGCGTCCCTTTGCATCGAAATCGCCTCCTCGAGGTCACTCAGCTCGCCGAGGCGCTCGTAACGAGTGAGCAAGGAGTTTCCGAAGTGGTTTCGATGGCCGGGTTGATAGGGGTGACCATCACGGGTGAGGTTAACAGCATCCTTGTGCCTCGAAATTGCTTCCTCGAGGTCACTGAGCTCCCCAAGACGGTCGAACCGAACTCTGAAGGAGATGGCGAGATTGTCAAGATGGAGAGGTTTGTCGGGGTGACCACCAGAGATAAGGTTATCAGCAACCTGCTGCCTCGAAATCGCTTGCTCGAGGTCACTCAAGTCCCCGAAGCGCTCGAAACGAGCGCGAAAGGAGAGGCCTAGATGGTACAGACGGGTAGGTTTAATGGGGTGATCGTCAGGGGTGAGGTCAACAGCATGCTTCTGCCTCGAAATCGCTTCCTCGAGGTCAGTCGGTTCGCCGAGTCTCTCGAAACGACTGAAGAAGCAGACACCGAGGTTGTCCTGATAGCGAGGCTTATCAGGGTGACTATCACAGGTGAGGGTAACAACGTCCTTCAGCGTCGAAATCGTTTTCTCGAGATCGCTCAGCTCGCCGAGTCGATTAAAACGGGTTCTAAAGGAGAGGCCGAGATTGGCCAGACGGCCATACTTGTTGGGGTCACAATCAGGGGAAAGGTCAACAGCTTCCTTGTACCTCGAAATCGCTTCCTCGAGATCGCTCAGATCTCCGAGACGTTCGAAACGAGTAAGGAAAGAATTGCCGAGGTCGTTCAAGCGGCGAGGCTTGTCGTCATGACCGTCAGGAGTGAGGTCAACAGTCTCCTTGTACCTCGAAATGGCTTGCTCGAGGTCACTCAGTTGGCCGAGGCAGTCAAAACGAGTGCGGAATGCACTGGCGAGGTCATTCAGAAGGCCAGGTTTCTCGGGGTCACCATCAGAAGCGAGGTCAACAGCGACCTTCTGCCTCGAAATTGCTCGCTCCAGGTCACTGATATCGCCTAGTCGCCGGAAACGTGTTCTGAAGGAGTTGGCGAGGTTGTGCAGATATCCAAGTTTGCTGGGATGATCATCAAGGGTGAGATCAACAGCGTCCCTCTGCCTCGAAATTGCCTCCTCGAGGTCACTCAGCTCTCCGAGGCGCTGGAAACGGGCCAGGAAGGAGTTTGCAAGGTTGTTTAGACGGCCGGGCTTGGCAGGGTGACCATCATAGATGAGGCTAACAGCGTCCCTCTGCCTCAAAATTGCTTGCTCGAGGTCACTCAGTTCGCCGACGCGCCCGAAACGAGTGAAGAAGCAGAGGCCGAGATTGCTCAAACAGGTGGATTTCTCAGGCCGACCTTCAGGAATAAGGGCGATAACTTCTTTGTTCCTCGAAATCGCTTGTTCGAGGTCGCTTAACTCGCCGAGGTGCTTGAATCGATACGATAACGCCACAGCGAGATTGGATAAACCTGCGAGGTACCGGTCATCCGAAACTGAACTAGACCGCAGAGATGCCTCCAAAACGGAGATTGCTTGTTGGAGGTCGGCTAAATGACCCAACTGTCTGAAGCGATTCAACAACTGGGGACCCAAAATCCATGGGTCCTTCTCTTTGAAGCCTGAAGCGGATTCCTGGCCAACTACCTCCACAGGGCCCCTTTTGCGTCCGACACGCATCTCGAGCAGAGAGATCACAGCTCGCTTCCCATGACTCCCTGCAGGGCTGCACTGCATCGCCTCATGCAGGAATGCATCAGCCTGTGCTGCGTCGACTTCATGTTGCCGATTCGCGAATCGCACAAAATACACGAAGGCCAGTTGGATCAAAGTGGCGGGTCGGTCAGGGTGGCCGACAGGACGGGCAGTAAGTGCTTCGTGGTACAGTGTAAGCGGGACATCGAGAGAAGAATCAGTGTCGTTGAACCGACGGTAACTGAATTTTGCCATCGCCAAGTTTGACAGAGCAGCCGCTCGACATGGATGGTCCAGCGGGCAAACACTGAGCGCACGCTCAAAATGTTCAATAGAACGCTCGAGAGCCTCTTTTCCCTTGTTCTTTCGGTATTGCGAGAGGGCGCTGTGGCCTTGGTTTGTCAAATCTTCTAGCTGGTCTTGTGATTCAGATTCTGTGGCTGACTATGGAGAGAATGATTAATGACATGGTGTTGACACAACCGCACACTTACGCAATGAGGGTCAAGGACCCTTGACGCGGGCTGATCACTGCTCTCGTGCTGCCGCCGATTGACAGTTACCGAGATGGATGAACACGGAGATGCAATCTCCCCATCCTTTGGGCAGAAGGTAAACGCTGGCGTGGTATGAATGAGTGCCTAGATCCGTATACAAACTCTATCTTACTCACGAAGGTTGTTTATGCTGCAGTCCAGCAGTTGTTTCACGGTAATTGTCAACTTTCGCAGCTGTTCCCCAACACCCAACATGGGCTGGAATTCAAAGGATGCATAGATCCCAAGACAAACGGTGGCAGAAAGATCAGACGGACTGCGACCGCTATTAGGATTAACGCGGGTGGAAGATGGGTAGTCTCACATTGGGATTGGCCCACCCCATTCGATGACAGCATCGATCACCAAGACAGGCTTATTTTCAGTTCTCCACTCGCGACCACTGTGCTGCACCGCAGCGTAAAAGCCGGCAGCGAGTCGTCCATGAGCAACATCAACGTTTGTCGCTTGGATACCTACCTTGGCATTAGTGATCTTTGCGAACTGTGCATACAAATAATTGAGTACTCGTAATAACCATTTGTTCGTTGTCCGCTTGCGTTGCAGAGCCCGCGGAAGAGAGCATGTCCCGCGGCTGCTCCCCGGATCCACGTTTTCTCTCGCCGTTTCCTGGTTCGGAGACGCCCCGGGACGGTACGCTGTCCTGCTGTGTGGATCAGTCGACAAACTAGTAGGAGCTGGGTCTCGCAGCCTACAGTCGGGGAACTGGAAGTCCTTGATTGAGATGGTGGTCGTTGATTTCTTGTACTTGCACTGCTGGCCATCGCTGTTCAAACTTGGAAATAAAGACGTGAAAACAAGTATACAGCGAGCAACGTGCCCATGCTGGCCTCCACAGCAAGTGGAGAAGTGATACGCCTCGAGGCTGCTGACTAAGCACTGTTAGTACCAGCGTCTGTAGGCCACCTCCTCCGCACCGCATCGTGTCTTTCGATGAAGGGGTACCTTGCTTTCCCACCCCCCACCTCCATCCCGAATACCCCAGTCCAACCCTCAAAAGTGGCAGAGTCTACCAACGCATGTGCCCCATGGAGTAGTCATCAGGGCTGTCACGACACAGGACACGAAGCCGGCGGGAACGCGGAGCAGGCGATGGAGGGAGAAAGGCGAGAAAGACGGGAGCGCGAACGTGCACTCGGTGAGCGCAGCGAGATCGAGTGGGTGCGTGCCGGTGGCGTTCTCCGAGACGCGTTCGGCAGGCGGGATAAAGCGCGCACAGAACGGATACGCCAGGAACTGCAAGTGCAGGACGTGGAGAGGGAGAGGATGGCGAGGTGGGAGGCTCACGAGGCGAATTGGCGCGCGATGCAGTCGTCCACGGTGCCGGTCGCGTTCGTCGAGTTTCCATGGCCACTCACCGAGCGCGTGTTGAGCCGGGATCTCGGCGCGCTCACGCGGGGCGCGGTGTCTGACTTTCTACTCGAGAGCTTGGTGGTCAGGACGAATAAGACGACGAAGAGGGAGAGGATACGGAGTTCGTTGCTTCGTTGGCACCCGGACAAGATATCGCCTGTGCTCAGCCGTGTGGTACCCGACGACCTGGAGCTCGTACGAGAAGGGATTCATGTCGTGTTCGGCATTCTCAAGGCGTTGCAGGACGCGGAACGGACGGGGACTCTCTAGAGAAAGGGCATCTATAGATTCGCCGCTGGCGGTAATCAAGGGATCTCTAACAATTATGTGTGAATAGATCTCTGTTATGAGCGTAGTAATCCTAAGACTTATGGTGGACAGTTACGTAACCAGTCCCCGCTCGACCATGTCCTCCTCGACAGCATATCAGACATTTTCCCTGGCGAACCAGGTGCATCAAATATCACCAAAGGATGAGATATACGCATTTGACGTCGAGGCCAACAAACGCATACTCCAGCAGGCCCCATGGGACCATGAGTAAGTGCTTCGCAGTCACAACCTCCTGTTCAGGCGTGTGCTTGCACGCTGCGATCCCGAACTCATCGTGACTGCACAGTCCGCACTACTTCAAAGCGTGCAAAATCTCCGCCGTTGCGCTGATCAAAATGGTTCGCCAGCTTTCATGTCTTTGCCTTTCAACTCCCTGCGCCAACGGTGACGCCACTGTTGTCGATAGGTCATACACGCGAGATCAGGCGTTCCACACGAAATCATGGGTCTCATGCAAGGAAAAGTCATCGGCAACTCGATCGTGATCATGGATTCCTTCGCCTTGCCCGTCCAAGGCACCGAGACCCGTGTCAACGCCGCAAACGAAGCGAACGAGTACATGGTCACATATATACAGGAGTGCGAAAAGGTATGGCCCCATGGCACGCTTCCGCGATTATCCAAGACTGATTGTTGTGGACCGCGTTCTCGTTCGAGTAGGTCAAACGACTAGAGAATGCGATCGGCTGGTATCATTCTCATCCGGGTTATGGGTGTTGGTTGTCTGGTATAGACGTCGACACCCAAATGAACAATCAGCAATTCCAAGATCCTTTCGTGGCCGTCGTCGTACGTCTGGGATCGTCCTATCCTCCACTTTTCTATCTCACTCATGCCGTTCTCGTTGTATTCTCACAGATTGACCCCAACCGCACGATTTCAGCGGGAAGGGTCGACATTGGTGCTTTCCGCACTTACCCAAAAGACTATACCCCTCCAACGTCTTCCGCGTCTGAATACCAATCCATCCCCCTCGCCAAGATTGAAGATTTCGGTGCCCACGCCAATCAATATTATCAACTTGAAGTCGAAATCTTCAAATCCAGTTTGGACGAGGAATTACTTGGGTTGTTGTGGAACAAATACTGGGTCAATACATTGAGCGGGAGCAATCTGATCTCGGTGCGTGTCCCCTCTTCTACTTGTCTGGACCGAGTACGATCTGGATTGGGGTAATTCGTAGAATCGCGCCTATGCGGTATCGCAAATCGCAGATTTGCACGAGAAACTTGCGAGAGCGCAGTCGTCGGTTGGTAATACACGCGCACCTGTACCGACGCTGAAAGGTCAAGACGAAAAGGTCCCCAACAACAAGGTATCCTACACCTCGCAATTTAATCCAGAGCGCCTCCTCTTACGCGACATTTCGCAGCACGAAGACAAGAAAAAGGAAGACAATCAGCTCACCAAGACCGTCAAAGACAGGTCCGCATCTCATCGCCCGTGTCCACCCATCTCGACGGCTGACGTTTGGTTCACAGCCAGAAAATCGCTGCTGAAGCGCAACACGGCCTCATCTCACAGATACTCAAGGACGTCATCTTTTCATCGAGACCGAGTCAAGAACCGGATGTGTCGCGCGTGGCAAGGCTGATAGATGCGACGATGATGATCGGCTGACTATATCGATAGACATGTTCGAAGTGGTACGAATATAATACAGTGCATTTCGCGAATCGGGGGACGCCCTGGCTGGAACTCCCAAACTCTACATGAAACACGGCGACTAATACCACATTCACACAGTACATACAGAAGCCATCATTCAAAAATCGTCACAAGCCATCACGAAGCGTCAAGAAAAGCACCTGTTGATTATGCGTCAAAATCATCATCTTGTTGTTCAGCGTCCAAAACTGTGGTTCGGAGCGGAGCGGTCGCAAATGTTGCGGAAGCCAAAACAACCGCTTGTCCTCCTTGCACACCCATCCGTCTTTTTGTATCACGTGCGGGGTCCGGAACAGACAATCGAACGATTCATCCTCGTATTTGGAGATCAGGTGCGGCAGAGACGGCGGGGTGCCCTCTTTGGATTGCGATACGTCGGGTTCCTCTTTTCGTTCACAGACGGAGCATGACGTATTCTTCTCCTCGCCTTCGTCAGGCGAAAAGAACTGCGCGGGCACAGTCCAAAAGGACACATCGTTGCTGTCCGTCTTGCAAATCAGTTTGAGGGGGTCTTGCGAAAACCGGACGAAGCGAACGGTCTTGGTGAATTCGGTCCCGCTGGGGCACACCGCGTGCGACGCCGAGGTTGAAAAAGAGACGAGGCGAACCGTCCCGTCTTCGTGTGCGATCACTGCCATGTCGCCGAGCGGTGCGAACCCGACGGCTGTAGCGGGAGAATTGAATTCTTCGTGCGAGATGGTCGCTTTGCACGCCCCAGACGACAGATCCCAAAGTTGTACGACCCCCTTCTCGGAACCGCTCAACAGCGTCTTTGAATCGCCTGAAAAGTCCAACGCGGTGATGGAGGTATCCACCGCCACGTTCATCGGCCTCTTGGCCTGCTTTCCAACGTCGCACGCCGTGATAGCACCTTCGTGACCACACCCGATGAAGTTGCCATCGGGGGAGACACAGAACGCTTGAACTTTTTTCAGCCCCGAAAAACGGACTTTTTGCGTGCCCGTCGTAGATTCATATACGCGGACCGTATTCTTGTTCTGGCGTTCCCAGATATCGGACATGGACCATGCAAAAGTGCTCGAGTCGGCTGAGAAAACGGGCCTTGGTACGTCGTCCGTACGCGCGTAGTCGGCGATGCCAAAGTCGACTTTGGAGAGGAGGTGTAAATCGCCGTCGGTGAGGTACCACGTCAGTCCGCTATTCACGAGGAACCGCACTCCGTTTGGAGAGGTCACCACGATCGACGCTGAACGAAGCGGGACCGCGTGATCTCGCTTCATTTCTTCGTCCCACTTTCTGATCGGTACAGTCGTATCCAGGATGTCCAGTGATCCAACGTAGCTCCCTGCCGCAACGCGAGTACCGTCCGGTGACAACGCGAGCGCCGACAGGGAAGTTCGTGATGCGTATATGCTGGGTGTATCCACCTTGGGCCCGAACGGTGTACACCAGGTTTGGGAGAGATACGAGAACGTAAAGGAGGACGCCTGTGACGAGTAAGCGACCAAGATTACCTCGTTCGTCAATCCATCCCAGGTCATCTCGGCCGCCTTCCTCAACAGAAACGCAGGTATCCCCCGCCCCATGAGTTTAGCTTGCCAAATTGGCGCGTTACCCATCGCGGACTGCAGATTATGCCCAAAGTCCCAAATGGAGACGTCAGAGGACGTCAGGCGAGTGGAAACGCTGCTGGCGAGGACTGTTCCGTCCGAGGTCGAGAGAAACCGTTTGTCGTCGTCAAACAAGTGTACCGAGCGAATGGGATTCTTGTGCCCTTTGGAATGCGTGCGCGTACAGCTCCCCGACCGGACGTCCCAGAACTTGACTGTCTTGTCCTTTGAGCCTGTTACGATCATGGTCCCATCACGAGAAACATCCAGCGTAGTGATGCCCGCGCGATGCCCCATCATTCCATGAACTACTTTGCCTGTCTTCACATCCCATAGAATAAGTAGGTTATCTTCCGATCCCGAGCACAAGCGCTGGGAGTCTGGCATGAAGGCGAGCACTGTAACTGGTCCCTCGTGAGCTACCAGCTTGTGCAAGCGCTGGGCTGACTCGAGCGACCATAGCTGGATCGTGCGATCCAGAGCACCGGATGCGAGAAAGGCGCTGTCCGGTGAGAACTCGAGACACGTGATCTTGTCCGTGTGCACACCCACGTCCTTGAGGTGCTCTCGACCTAGATTGGGGTCCCAGACGGCGACCATGCCATCCGCGAAAGCAGCTGCGACGAAGGCCCCAGAAGCCGAGAAGCGAACCAAAAGAGATGACGCTTTGTCTCCCAAGCTGGCCACGTTCCCTCCCGTGACGACATTCCACAGTTGGA
>JBBPKY010000391.1:0-23670 GCA_038089495.1 Xerocomellus dryophilus
GCCCATCGTCTACTTCCATATTTATACCTCACCGTACGTTGGTCGGCTGGTTGGGTCACTTGCCTATTCTCCCCAGCTGAAACTGTTGTTGGGTTTAAACGTGTACAACGTCTCGGGCGGTAGATGCCGCTATGCATGCACTTTCCAGTAGACCGTACTGCTTGAACTGAGGGTTGTCTACCGCGTGCATGTAGTGCTCTTCTATTGAGCGGCGGCACGGTGCAGTCCACGTACAACCTGCGACAAGGGGCTACTTGACCCCCTCGGAAGGGAGTTCTACACATACCGGGCACTCCGCTGTGATTGCTAATGGCCAGCCTCTGAATCAATGTCAGGCCAGCAGTTCCCCGTTATCATGGTCTCGTTTTTTCTATGACATTAATATTTCGTTGCTGCGTTTGGGCGTCTGCGCTACAACCAAAGTCCCGTAAAACACATTCACGTCAGTGCCGCGAACTTCAATTTGGCAGCCTGATTTACGACAGTGAACGGTTTGTTCTTATCTCAAGTACATGTTTTCGGATCATCAAGCCGAGCGATACCGGTTATATGACGCGAATCAAGAGGGTCGGTTGGCAGCCGATTGGGTTTACATGCCATCGTGTGCTTGTTAGCTCAGGTTATCCAACTGCTCGCTGAGCCGGTAAGCGCACCACCATAGTAGTACATCACCTTCCCTGTCATAATCACTTGACGCTGGTCGCATCGGCGGCAAACGAAGGAACAGTTCCTTCCCTTCGTGTTGGCGGGGCTTCACACGACACACGTACTAAACCATCCTCAATACCGCCAATTGAAGGCTGCTTTTGTTCGGGACCTCATCAGTTCCATTAAGCAACCGAAAACGAGGCAAAGGCGTGTCATGAACTGAACTTTACTCGAATGTGTCGGATGGGTTGGAGAAAACCCGCGTCTTCTTTCCACCATTCTCCCGGTATGACGAAGCGCATATAGACAAATACCGGATGATTTTTCCAGACCCCTTCATACAGCTTTGGATCCGACATCAGTCTTATTATTCCGGTTTTGCTCCGGTGGCAATAAGCTCTGCAGGTCGTGCCAAACGATGTCTGAAACAACGCTGAAAATCGGCCTTATTTCGTGTTTCCCTCGACGGGGCTGAAACGGGGCCAGGTAGATCCGGGAAGGAATGAGCCCTCTCGAGCATCTTGAATCCCCTAGCAGCCAGATGAATATTCCATACTCATCACAATACGGTTTCTCGAAGCAGTACAAGCTTTTGGAGATGAGAGTGATGTGATCCGACCATCGACCCGAAGTGGATACGCTATAAATCCAGACTATCTGAGATTGCAGCCTCTTTACGTGCGGATGAGCGCATACACTTTCATGCTAGGGAGCAACTTGAATAGCTCGGACGAAGACTGAGGGTGGCGCGACCAAGAGGGGCCTTTGGCGGGGACGTCTAACAAGGGATCAAGCTCCTATGGGCCCAACATTGCGAGCGGCTGCGGAGAGAATAGGATGCTGGATGCGGTGCAGAACGACTTTTCAACCGAGCGGAGCACCAGTGGGCACCTGGATGACCAAAACATCGATGTTCTGTGTCCGCGGAGCTACAAAGCAGGATACAAAATGCTGGTGGGTGGTCGGAGTCAGCTGAAACCGTATCCGCGTCACGTCTTGACCGCAGACGCCACATATATTTGCCGAGGGGGATTGCGGGCGAGTGTGAGGAAGCTGGGCGGGTGAGGACACAGGAGGATCGGGAGGATGAATATAATTAGGGCGGGTTTCCGGATTTGGGGCGGATTGGGACCAAAATGGAGGATTGCGAGTGTTTAGTCCATCCCATCAGCAAACGTGCAGGGCCGCTGCAGAATAGAAATACGACGCTTCCAAGGAGCATCAAGACTTTCATCAGCGCCGTCTTCTTTCTCTCCTCCTCCCACTACTCTTTCCTGCTCTATACTGGGCCGTTCTTCGTGCCTTCATTTTTACGACTTTGCACGATTTTGCACGACATATTCTTCATTTCCTCTCCCCTTTCTTTTCTCCCCTGGCACCCCATTTCACCGCCCAAGGTCTGCATCTCTATCTCTCTATCTCAATCTTACTCATCACCCCCCCAGACTCTTGCCATCCCACAACATTTTTCCAATCCTACACATCTTTCCTCCGCTGCCAAGATCCTATCCTGTTGACGAGCTATGGACAGTTGGCGAGTAGCTGTCTTGGGTGACGGTGGCGTCGGTAAAACAGCATTGGCCGTCCAAGTAAGTTGTTCCCCCTGCGTTTTAACACGCCCGCTGATCGCACTTCAGTTCACCCTAAACTGCTTCGTCGGTAAGTCGATACATCCGATATCGTGCCTAACCCATCACCTCACTTTTCAATTACAGAGGTATGGTTCCCGTCTGCCCATACGGTACCCTGCTTGATTTTCTTCCGTTCAGACGTATGACCCAACGATAGAAGACGCTTATAGGAAACAGCTCATCGTAGACAATAAGATGTGCTTCGTAGAGGTCATTGACACTGCTGGACAAGGTATGCCGTCCCTTTGCGGGCCGAAACACTCAGTCTCATCAATCCGTTAGAGGAGTACGCCACCCTTAGAGACCAATGGGTACGGTTAGTGTCCTACACTACTCCTCCTTGACCATCGCTCAAGTCCCCGTAGCGAGGGTCAAGGGTTTATACTTGTGTACTCGATCGCTTCACGTTCGACATTCGAACGACTCGAAGTCTTCAGACAGTCGATGCTCAAAGTAAAGCGTCAAAAGCCAATCTTCATGTTGGTGGGCAACAAGTGCGACAAGACTTACGAGCGTGAGGTATCACGTGAGGAAGGCATTGCCCTTGCGCGAACGTTCGGATGCGAGTTCATGGAGACCTCGGCTAGGACCGCGTATAACGTGGAGCTACTTTTTACAAATCTCGTTCGTGCGCTACGACAGACGAAACGATTGGAGGCTGGCGGTTCGAATGGCAAGCAGGGTGATAAGCCGCATAAGGACCCTAAGAAGCCGAAGTGTGTAGTGATGTGATGGATATTCTCTAGGGCTTTCGGTATTTAGATTTCACTCCCCTTTACCTCTCTCCGATGATACCTCCATCGCCTTTTGCTCTTCATGACTCCGCCCGCTTTAGGGCATGCATCCCATCCTTTCTCTCCTCTCCTCTTTCTTTGTTTTCATTCGATTTTCCAGGCTGATGTCCCCCCTTCTAACTGCCTCGTCACATCATTTCGTCGTCTCACGCTGTGTCATACGTGATTTAGGTCTACGATGTATTTTGCAACGCATGGAAACACCCGTCTACGCATTCTGAATCTGACTCTCATCAATCTGCTGCTTTTAGGGATGTGACTCATTGCGACTGCGGCTTGCTGTATGGCCACGTCGTGCATACGTTGAACTTTGGGTGCTGGATATAAAGATCATGGAGGCCAGTCCAACTCGTTCCCAATACTCACAGCACTCACCATGCTTGGCGACTTTGAGTTCTATGCGTCCCAATCACCGGACTTTCGACTCAGGTCGATTCCTGACCGGGAAGGATTCAGCGTGCACAAAAGTGCACTCCGAACATCCGAAGTCTTCCGTTTGTTTCTTGACTCTTGCTTTCTTCCAGGCAAAACAGACTGACGATATGATATCATCGCAGGGAACATGTTCTTATGCTGTGACCAAGAATATAGCTTTGTTGACGCTCACGGGGTTCAAGACATCTCCGAAGTCCTAGAGTTGGACGAATCCGCTTCAACGATACGTCTGTTACTCAGACTGTTATATTTCCCACCGCCCCCGCCATCCCTTTCTCCGTCCGCTCGCCAGACACGCCAGATGGGGAAACCAGTTTCATTGTATCAAGGAGCTCTCATCCCATTTCCACTACTCCCAGACATGCTCCGACTGGCTGATAAATACGACCTCTCAGAGCCTCTCCGACGAGCCTTTCACTCACATCTATTTGCTAACGCTTCCATTCATCCCCTCGAGGTCTACGCGTTTGCCACAAGGAACCGTATCGACGATGTTGCAGCTGAAGCGAGTGCATATCTCTTGCACCCACCACTTTCCACATACTCCAAGGATCGAATCGCGTTAATCCCTTCCGTCTCCGCATACCATGAGCTTGTCCGACTGCACGGTTACAGGATACAGCAACTAAAAGCGATTCTTTTGCGGGAAGACATTTTCCCCTTTGGGTATGGCGTATGTGTTGCTCACCGAGAAAATACTACACGAGCATGGAATGATTCTCGGATGCTGCTCACCATCCGACTTGAAGCAGGTAGGATGTCTGGTGACAGCTACCAAGCGGAAGAAATTGCTCATAGTCAACCAGCCACCGACCTAGTAGCCGAAATGAGCGTGCTCTTAAAACAGTTCGACTCGTGCAAAACATGTCACAAGGCGTGCTCGGCAGCCATCGGGATGCTCGGGGTAAATTGCTCATCGCCGTAAACGTAGAACGTATACTCACGAACCATCCAGTATAAGTGCAATCGAATTCCGAGAACCATAGACTATTTGCCACCACAAAACGAGGGTAACTAAAGGACAGTGGATGTGGTGTTCTAACTGGAAATGGACCGTTCAGGGTCTCTGTTCCGAACAGGAGGGAAGTATATACCTTGTAAAATTACCGGTTATGCCAAAGCAACGTCCTAAGGTTTTCCCAAACTTCCGAGTCACGGTATAAGTAGGTCATAGCGCCGAACATGCCAGGTTGGATGCTCTCGCCGCGATTCTTGAACAACCACATTACGGCGCCCCATGCCAACGCTGCAAATGCTGAGAAATACCGAGAATCTGGTGGGACGGGACGAGCGAGGGTGGATCCATCCGGCGACGGTGCCTTTGAGTAGGGTACCCCTGCACGGGGTAAAAATGCTGCGATCACCCTCGAAACCACATAGAGTACGATCTTCAAGAAAACTAAGCATGACAACATAGCATGAGTGTGAAGCGTACCTGCTCGTTCACCGCAGTCCTGTCCCCGAACACGACATACCCTCCAATCAATCCAGCGATAAACGTATCTGCGCTGCGTTCCTTCCCCCCATTCGCCTTCCTCTGGAGCAACATTAGAATCTTGTAGAGCGAGACAAACTTTGTTAGATTGAGGGCATGCTCCTTTGTTGCTCGGTAGATAACACGACACCGCGTCTTCCAGCTAACTCGCGAGATTTAGCGGACTATTGGACGTGACTGCACGGACAGACATACTCTCCACGTCCGAAGAGTATAGCCATTATGAGAGCATGAGGGGCTCTGACTTTGACGCCGTAGACGAACCCATTCCTCGCACCCTTGACGATCGCAAGGTAATCATGAAGAGCAGGATTGAGCAATAGAGCGTCGAGACCCGACATGGCAACAGGCGAGAACAAGCCCAAAATTTGGCAAAACGCCACCTTTATATCCCGGACCGGTCAACACCCACGGGTGACCGGTTCGATTGCAAAGCAAGGTGCATGTGATTCGACTCTCTGCAGATCGTCTACACGAGTGAATATGGATGTGTTTAGAGAGGGATCGAATCTCGGATTCGCTACTGTTATTGCACATTACTAACAACTCCCTCGAGAGCACTTGGGATATTCTCAGCCCCTAGTCACTGGCAATCACATGGAATATTCTATTGGTCATGCCTTACCAGAGTCTCAGATTGCAAGGATACTCAGGGAAATATGTCTTGCAGTTGACATTTCAGATTCACTTCTCTGTTCCTCAATGGACCAGAATGCTGAATTCGAGTTCTTTTGTTTCAAAAGTGCTGGAGTCTGACTTTCATGCACTACTGTAGGTAAATCTGGTATGACAATAGAGTGGTCATGACTGAAAATAGTCATCTTTGAAGCTGAACAGGGTGAGTGGTGACCATTCAAGCTGAAGTACAATCAATAAAAGATCACAAGACAAAGAAAGAAAGACTAACTCCATTTTTATCAAATGGTATAGAGTCCTCAGAGGCAGCTCTGATTACCACAAATCTCCTATAGTTCTCCATGAATACTGGTTGAATCTGGGCATTTGAAAGGTCTTTGGCAACCTCATCATTTGTAAATGTGATGAGCTGTTCAGCTATCATGCCCAAGGTGGTAGGATGGCCTCTAAGGACTCCAAGATAGACTTCCAACAGCTCATGCCCACTAGTGCTGGAATGATCAAAGACTTGGGAGAGCCAAGCCACTTGGTTAGAATGACCTTTTTCAGGCATTCTGGTTACAGAAATCAACCCAAGACTGATGAAGTCCAAAATAGGACCCAGGCATGATTCACTATAGGGTGACTAAACAAATATGTTCAGTATTAGAGATTCAGACTCACCTAGAAGAGCCCAGACCCCCATCACTGCACAACTGGTGGCTCACAGCCAAAACTTCAGGAATAAGATAGCAGTCCCATAGTGGATGCTCTATGATTTGGGACATTAACTGATAGCAACCCACCAAATCTTCTGCAAGTGCAGAAGGAGTGAAGGTTACAACACCCCCTTAATGATATTTCAGACAATAGAAAGCAATGTCAATGAGCTCCTCATACCTAATGGATAGATTTCCTGAAGTCTCCATCTCTGACAGGCCAAGCTGGCTGAGTAGCCATATGTCCAAAATTGGATTTCAGGAGAGTTGACCAGCTTTGTGACCAGAGATGGAATAGTATGCAGTTTCCCCAAATGCTGGTTGGATATGAAGACAACCCGTACATCCTCTTCAAGCTTGGCTTGCACAGCTTTGGTTGATTTGAGAATGTATTGAAGCATAACAGCATCCAACCCTGGTAACAATTGATCAGGTGAGGGCCAGATGCAGTATGTTCTGCTTGTGGTAGAGTTGTTGAGGAACTTCAGTAGTGCCTCTGGAAAACACAACAAGGACACTGCCTGATATAGCATAGCCTCTTGGGGGAGTTCATGAGGCACTAACACATCCTTCAGGTTGAATGAGGACTGCATCACAGTCTCAATGGGCCTCTGTCCAGCAGCATTGGTAGATGCCATGGGTGACACTAAAAATGGCAAAAGGACAACAAGGAGGGGGGTTCCAGATAGTAGATGTTCTGGAACTTGTAGGACCTTGGTCAAACCCTGATTGGCTCCAGGAAAGACAATAAGGACTGCTACTTCAGTACCATCAAGAAGCAGTGGGATTGCTGCAGCCTAAAGGCAGAGGTCAATGAAATGCTGAACAAATATTAAAAAAAGCCAACCAGTCCTTCACTTGTCAAGTGATGTTCAAAGCCATGAATGATCACTTCTTCACTAGGTTCATTTGACTCGAGCCTACCAAAGTACTGGGGTTTTCCACAAGCTCGAAGGAGGGGATGTAGATCCATAATTGGATATAGCTTCGAGATCCAGAGTGAGTCTAGTGATGATAGCAAGAGATTGATGTGGGAGGTGGTGCCTGTTCCACTAGGATCTGCTATAGTAACAGTACAGAGCAACTCTGTTTTATTCTCAGAGGTGCTGATGAATAGATCACCAGACCATTTCCACTTCTTGGGTATTCTGGAAGTAAGGTCAGCACTGAATATAATTCACCACTCCTACATACTTTGGTATGGCTGGTGTCTTAGTCAACCCAATTGTTGGTTGGTCAGGTTGATCAGATATTACAGCCATCTCCCTTTGTTAGTGTAAACATTCAGTCCCATGATCCCATGAAATCACAACATTGCTCACAAGGGGGTACTGAGCCTGGATGGTATAGACACATTTAGTCAGATAGAATGAAAAAGTAACATGGAACTTACTCAGGAATAGGAATAGTTTGTAAAAACTTCTCTGCATTGATTTCTCCCTGGGATTTGGGTGGAATTGGAGCAGTGAAGACGTCAGAACTGTTGTGCATTCAGATGTGAGATAGACTCCATGTCCCCTGAACCACATACCTTCCACCTAGCAGTCCAGCATCATCTGTGATGGAACCCCAGAGATCGACGGGTTGATCAATATCCATTGGCTGGGGGGAAGCAATCACATCTGCATCATTGGTAACATCTGTGGGTTGAACCACGGGTGATGTAGGTGTTGCAATGGCGGTGCTTGAAGTCGTTACGTCTTTCATCTGGCTAGTGGGCGGAACAGATGGTTTGTTCTTCTTGAATGAGAGTGCTGGGAGCGACTTCTTAGGTGCGAGTAAAAGAGGCTTGGGGCCAGTAGGAGGCGGTGGTATTCCAGCAGCCACGCGCTGCTTCGTGGAGAGCGAGCTTCCAGCCTCGACACTCTTGGAGGGTAGACTCATGGACTTTACCAGAGGATTGGCCCTTTGGTCCTGATGAGTGCGCACAACGGTAATCTTGGGTGGTGCAATAGACACCGAACCACCAGTCACTAATGGCAATTCTTGTCGTTTGACTTGGGCCGAAACCTTTTCGGCGTAAGCACAGTGTGAGGAAGTAAGAAATAGGAAGCACCTTGGGAATGTCCTTTGTAGGTGGTAAGGTGGCTTTCGCGCTGGATGCTGCCTTCGCAAGCTTGCGCAAGTGGCCATCGGACTCAGACTCGGACTACAGTAAGACAGGAATTAGTCAGATGCACGAATGAAGGTAGCGGATGAGAGGCACGGACTTCTTGGTCAACGGCGCTTACGTTTCTGATGAGCCTCTTCACACCAGGTGTTTTCGCTGACAGTTCTTCTTGTGAACTATCAGAGTAACCCGCAGTGCTTTCAGACATATGCGATGCGCTCGACTTCGACTTTCGCCTCTCCTAGGAAGTCGTTTAGCCAGTGGATCTCATGCCGACGTTTTCCCAACCTGTCTGTCCTTCTTTGTCGCCTTGTCTGACTTTCGTTTCGAGGGCTTGACAAACGTCTGTTCGAAATACCGCTTCTCCTTATCTGTGAAGGATTGAGAATGTGCTGGAAATAGTGTAATGAAGCACGCACTGATCCAGTCTTCCTCAGCCGCCACCTCGTAACCGATAGGATAGTCATTATCATCCGTACCAACGTGTTTCCAGAAGCTTGCCAGTAGCCGGTCGCATTGTTGCACGTTAGCTGTTGGCTCCCAGCTACAACCACTAGGTGTCACGAAGATGTGTATCCTGGATGCTACGATATACCCACCTATCCGCATCCGATCCATAACCCGCCCACTGTGTGACGGGGTTGAGCGAGACGTTTACCTTTCAGCGAATGTTACTGATCACCTTCACGTGGTATTCCTAGATAATGTAATGTATCAGCATTGGGGAATATGGCTAGGACTCCAAGCCACTTGCCCATTCACCGTCCTCACTGACGCGTGCCTTCGTGATGACCTCTGGAAATCCATTCTAGTCGCGAGGTAGACTATATGCAGGCGAAGGCCTTACCGACGTGGTATACTTCCTCCTCCTCTTCGGCCTTTCTCCTTCTTGGCATATTCTCGAGGCGAGTCGTCGCGGTGTGGTTGAAGGAACTGGAAGAGAGCTTGAATCTAATTGGGTAACACGTGACCTACCACGCGTCTTGACGCCCAGCGATAGAGGACAGCAGCATTCCGACATGACGTCCAAAGCAAAGTCCAAGCAGGAAGAGGCTCTTCAATTCCTCGACGACCTCGATAACCTCCAGCCCTCCGCAGGCGCTCCCACCCATCGCCAAACTACACCTTCGCATGTGCACACAAGCAACGAGGGAAATCCTGCCGAAGTCCTCGCTTTCATCGATGAAATTACCCAGAAGAGCTCAGAGCCTACCCGCTTAACGGCGCCGCCGGTGGATCGCCCTATCTCGCGCGCTGGAACACCTTCCCTTCGCAAGGGCACTGAGCGCGTCAGGATGGGTGTGCATCCGTCGTCCTCTACGTCTTCGTTGTCCGGGAAGCCAGAGTCAGCCACCGGAGCAGCCCCCACTACCAAACCGGAGGCGACTGCGACCGCGGCCGCCAGTTCAGCAGGGAGGTGGGGATGGTCGGACGTATGGAGCGGTGCCTCCGCCGCATATCAGCAAGCTAGATCCGTCGTCGATGAACAGGTGAAGAACCTGCCGAAGAATGAACAAGTCAGCAAGTGGGGAGAAGGTGTCCTTGAGTATGCGAAGACGGCCCAACTGGATAAACTCGGTATGCAAAGATGATGACGAGTTACAAACGCTTCCTAACGATCATCAGGCCAGGACTTTAAGAGAGTCGGATTATCCACCCTTAATGACATATTGAATGTTGTTGCTCCTCCAATTTCGGAGCACGAGGTTATTCAAGTCTGGCTTAGCCATGACATGCGAGGATACGACGGCATCGAGACCCTTGTGTATCGCTCGCTCGCGCGAGTAAGTTATATTCACCCCCTCATTCATTCTCGCCACATAGCCCACTCCATAGATCATGGAGCAAGTCGAAGGTGGCGACCTCATTGTGAACCGCGGTGAAGAGTCCAAACCCAAGGACTCCCCGAATTTTGTCCGAGAACTTAACGTTGTTGATGGCTACGAAGCCGCGCTAAAACTTGCTCAGGTAATTTACTAGCACCCTGAGTAGCTTCCCTTTTCAACACATTCTCTAGGCCAATTTGGACGAATTGATCAAGAATCAAACAAAGACTCCTATGAGGGTATCATCACCCGATAACCCAGTCATTCACTCCTCAGTATATCTTCGAATCCAGCCTTTCACACGATCGTATTCTCTTCCTCAGCTAGCGCAGGCACCTTCCGACGCGACACACCCCTATTTGCAATTCATCTTACACCTAGCTGATCCAGGGCACCAGCTAGTGCACACCACAGTAACACAGGCGATCCCCGCTGGCTGGCCAGAAATCTGGGACCAGTATGACTGGGTTGAAGACCTTGTTGCAGAATCTTTGAGGGTTGGTGTCGAGGTTCTTGGACAGGACTATCTTGCGTCCAGGATGAGCTGGGAGAAGAAGGATAAACATAATGATGACAATGTGCCCAACTCCGACGAGGAAACGACATGAGAACGCCCAGACAATGTACCGGAACAATTTATGTCATAGGCAGCACACTCTGATGTCTACGCATGTATTAGCTAGTGTCTCAATATCCAGCAGAGCGACGCCGCTGTCGACGTGGTTTCTTTACTTCTTTGGTGATTCCTCTGGTTTCGGGGGAGGAACAGGCCTGAGGTCTGCGGGTCTGATGGGCTCAGTGCCAGCTCCAACTTGCTCCCAAGGCGAAAGTGATTCGAAATTCCTGCGCAGGGATATGGTGAGTAAAACCGATGGTACGGGTATGAAGGCGAGATATCACCGGAATGCCTGCGTAAGCTGCAGGGGCTCGTAGACGACGCGTTTCCGCTCTTCATCGTAGCGAACCTCCGTGTACCCCTGACCAAGGTTTTAAAATGAGCATTTACGAGATGATGATTCGACTTACTGTCAAGGGGAAATCTTTGCGCAAGGGGTGTCCTTCAAAGCCTGTACAGATAGGTCAAGGATGAGAAAGAAGGCCGAGGAGATCCACGGACCATAATCTGTCAATATGCGGCGTCTAGGAATCCCGTGAGCAACTAGCGGAGACGGACGCGCGACAAACTTACAGGTCCGGGTGGCCAGAAAAGAAGACGCCAAACATGTCCCATACCTCTCTCTCATACCAGTCGGCACCACGGAAGACAGAGACGGCACTCGGTACAGGGTCCGCTTCTCCCGCGTACGTCTTTACCCGAATCCTACCGGCGTGCTTGATGCTGAGCAAGTTGTATACGACCTCGAAACGCTTCTCTCTTTCAGGGAAATCTACTGCGGTGATGTCAACAACACTCTTGAATTGGCACTGGGAGTGGTCTCGGAGGAAGGTCAGAACAGGAACGATTGCCGGGGGTGCGACGTGAAGGGTAAGCTCGTCCTTGAGAACTGAAAACTGCTGGATGAATTTTGGGAGGCACTGAGTCAAATACGAGCCGTAACCGTGCAGCGACTCTGTGGTGTGTGCATACTTTGTTGCTGTCGGGTTGGGAGAAGTAGGCTCGGTGAACGGAGACAGCGAAGCTGGGACAAGGATGAGCACGGCTCGAGGATCAGAAACAGACGGGTACCTCTGGACGAGGACGAGGACTGGATGCTCCGGCGCAAGATCGTGCTGGACGACCAAAGGACGCGTCGCAACGACATTGTAGTGGTTAAAGTCGTCGGAGTAGGAATTACCGACACAACTCTACCATGACCCACGACACAGCAGCAGCTTTCGATTCGCTTCCGTACTACGACAATGACCTCGAGCTGTACCCCATCCTCAAAGAAAAGGTCGACAGGGAGCTCGCGCGCGAGCCCAAGCCCCCGCAGACCATACATCCTCTCGTCCCACCCCCGCTCGAGTTGTTCAAGGTCGGTGTGGAAATATCGTCGCAGCCCGGGGCATGAACCTCACATGATACAGCATAATCCCCTGCTGGCTGCAGAGCTCGCGCGTGTAGAGGCTCACGAGCCCTTGCCTCCGCTGGACACTGTCAGGTATCAACTCCCCGTACCTACGTCGTCGCCAGGAACTGATGAAGAGTGGCGGGAAGCCCTTCGAAATGCACACGCTCAACTTGAGCACCAACGCTTACGGTCTGCCTGGAACCTGCAGAATGGCCCGGCTTGGACTCACGCGGTATTGTTAGGCATACCAACCTTGCACTCCTGCAAACGTATGGCCAGAATGCTTGGCGCATAAACAACTACCTGTTGGAGGAGACGGCGAAGCAGTCCGAGACAGCGCTCGAGGAAACGAAGCAGCTCACCACAGAGCTGAACAGGGAGCGCAAGAACGCGCAGGTGACCCGTTCTGGATTCTCGCGGAGAATGGTCGCTAATGCATGGTTGCTAGACGCGCTACGGCGCACAGCTGACGACGCTTGAGACCCGGTGGACGGAGCTGTTGTCGAGCATCTTGCAGATTGAGATGGCGATCCATGGCGGGCTGGAGGGGGAGGTAGAACGGCTGCGCGCGAAGGAGGAGGAGCTGGTGTCGATGTCCTAGTACGGTTCTGTACGAGCACTTGACTTCCGAAAAAGGAGAGCGCGCAATTTCATCTGCTGCAGCGAGCACAAAACCCGTCCAGCGTGCTCCCCACATACAAACACCCCCGCCAGCCACTTCCACCGTCGCCCCCGTCACCGACACCGACCAGCGTCCTGGGGCGCGTATATGGCCAATACCCACAAGGCAGAACCAGCATCATCCCAGTCCTCGCACGATGGCCCCGACGCAGTGACCAGCGGAGAGCCCCTGCACACCCGTGCACAATCGCCGTTATTGAACCCGGAACAGCCCGCGTACTCCAATTCGTCACATTCGTCCACTCCGGATCACCCCCCTGCCGCCCCCTGTGCCCCTGCCTCGTCCCCCTTCGCCATCCCCCACCCAAAGAGGTTCAACGCGGTCAACATAAACAAGAAATTTCTCCAGAAAAACTCTTCCTCCTCCGCCGCAGCCTCTGTCGTCCCCGGCCACGCTGCCGCCGCCAAGACTGGCAGCCCCGCCCGTATGTCCTCGTCCTTTGCTTATTTCCGTCCTCTCACTCTCCCAGCAGCGCGGCCTGCCCCTCAGCCCTCTGCTTTCCATTCCAAACTGGTGACCGCCAAGCTCACCTCAACCGCCCAATTATCCACAACCACCGGTCCGGGTTGGTCCCGTCCTTCCTCTGCCACCCCACCCGTCTCCACCACGCCGTCGACCTCGTCGAATGCGCCGCCTCCCCTGCCGCCCGCACCAGCGCCCGCAGTGCCTCAGTTCCCCCATGCTGGCAAAGTCATACAGCCCCAACCAAGGAATGCCTTGGCCTCGTCGTCTCCGTTGGTCAAGAAGGACACTTCCACAAAACCTGCTTGGGGGAACGCAAAGTCTCTTCCCGTAACCTCAGATAGCACTGCACGCAGTGATTTCCCCACCGCAGCCGAGGTTGCTCAAGGCTAGTTGCTCACTGGTTGATAAGCCCGTCGACAAAACGATAGTAATCATTCATCGACAGGCCGCGTCGTCAAAGCCGAGGACCCAAAGCCTGAGGATTCTCAACCGCCGAGGTGCGTGCCACCCCAGGAAGCTGATGCGTTCAGGGGAGTACACCTCGATCCGAATGCCCATCATTGGGACGAGGTTCGTTGTCATCTGTCCTCGATGGGATTCTCTTGACTATTCGTAGATGGAGGAAGACGACGACAACTTCCTAGACAACGTCATCGAGTTCGGCGATGGACGGCAGTACAAAGTAGCACCAACCGCTACCGGACAGTCCTCGGCTCCGAGCACCACCACAACTTCTGTGGGTGGAGAAACCACTGACCATGTGTCGACCGAGCCCGTCAGCAAAGAAGAGAGATTTGCAGACGACTTTGATCGTAGCTGGCCTCGTACCAGGCAATCACCTATCGTGCTTCAAAGAGATCTGCCCAGCCGTTCTTCCCAGCACATGTCGGTCTCTCCTACCCCATCCCAACCCAGTCATTCCTCGGTGGAGGGGTCAAGAGTACTTTTCAATGAGCGTTCCAATAGGTTAGAGCCTTACACCAGTCCCTATTCGCCAAACCGACTTGGTTCCAGCTTCGGGTTTTCAAGGCGGAATGCTCACGGAGAGCCCGCTCTTTCACCTGCTGAACCTCGCTTTAGCAGGGACGCTCCGCCTCATAGTCTGGTACATCCTGTGCACTTGTTACAGAAACTTTCCGAAGGGACTCATGATACTTCGGTGCAGTCATCAAGGAGCCATGCTGGGGACTTCATAGGTAGACGGAATGCGGAGCGTGATGGTGGTCCACATACCTCCGGAGGTGACTATGGTCAGAACAAGGTCAGAAGTAGAGACCCCGGCAGGCCATCTGGATCCCTTCACGATTCCCGCGGCATTAGCGAGCAACGACATCGCCGACTTTCAGGCGCCTCCTTTGCTAGCTCAATTCCCGATGGCCAACAACAAGGGTCGTCACATTCTTCGGACGTCCCGTTCTCCCGGAGATCCCAAGCACGAGAATCTCCTCTGCAACATTTGTCTGTCCTTCCTGCAAACGCGTCGGCCCAAGCTTCTAGGGTTTCCCAATTACCAGGTACATCACACGCAGCTGCAGCTGAGGGCACGCCATCAGTTCTGGATATCGAGGGTGTACACAAGACCGCCATGCATATATCCGCAGAGCGTGCGAAGCAGAGGCGACAATTGGAAGAGGAAGAACGCGAAAAAGAGAAAGAACGCGCGAGGAAGAAGGCAGCCGAACTTGAAGCACGAATGATACAAGCCCAGGTGAGTCTCTTTTCCAATAAACTAGATATGGCCAACTCATCCAATATCTTAGAAAGCCGCTGCTGTAGATATCATTCAGCAGGCTGTCACCTCGGGTGCGAATCAGCTTGTTACCGACTCGGAAGAATATAGATCTTCCGAAGGTACTCAGTACAGTGCTAACGAACGCCAACCTTCGCCGAAGCTCGTTGCACGTCCGCAGCGTGACGCGTCTCGCTCGACTACCACCGTAAATGGGCCGCTCCCCCCTTCGGAACAGGTTGATTCGTGGCGCAGCAAGACACGGCCCCCGCCACCGCTTCCGACTCTTTCTCCTCCAGTGTTCCAAGAACCATCTGGTGTCGTTGCCGACGATAACCTTGAGGTCGTGGATTTCTCCGATCTCGGTAAATTCGTAGGCGGCGAGCAGGCTTCAGTGGCATCGCTGACACCAGCACCCTCATCCTATTCACCAGCATCTTCTGACCGTCGTTCATTCTCTGTACGACCGGTTGCCAGTGATTTCTTTGAAGATGCTCCTCCGCATGTTGTTGCTAAAGCCATCACTTCACCATCTTCCGAACGCCACCCCCTTCCTATCGTTCCGGAAACCTCCGTTCTCCTTTCAAGCGAGCAGATCCAGGCTCCTTCCTCTCTGGCCCCAACAGCACCTACCCAAGAGATGAGGGAACATCATAGGTTTTCTGGACCCAACGGTGCACACTCCTTTGCGCGGAGCCATCCATCTCCAACGGCTCCTCGTCTTAGTAAAGGTCAAGCACCGTTTCGACAGGTTACAATGTCGGCGTTGGACGACGTCATGTCCCGTATCAAGGGTGCCTTGGATAATATGCAGGTTGATGCAGGAAGGGGGGCTTTATCAAATGAACCCATGGATTGGCGTGCTGGTATTTCTAAACCAAAAGTCCGGGTAATAGAACCTTCGATCTCAACTAGAACGATGTCAAAAGATGCCAAATGGTTGCCTCCACACCTGAGACAACCCCAGCAAGATTTAGAACAAGAAGTTTTTAGTCCCACTTGCTGCGAGCCCCCTTGTTCCCCTCGACAAGTCACTCTTGTTGTCAAGCTGCCTACAATGTTGCGGCCAGTTGACGCAATTCCCAAGCGACAACTCCACCTACTGAAACACTCGTCCAGCCATGTTCGTCTCGACACTCTATCTTGGGACCCACCTGTCGATGGGATGAGCAAGCGAGATTTGTCCGTGAACGAGATTTTGTTCAAGCGTCCCCCTTCAGGCAAAGGTAACAAACCTAGGTATAGAGTTCAATTACCGAGGGCCACTCGTACGCACTCCGCTTCTCTGCCCAAGGTGAACCTGCCTTCCGGGTTCCCTAAAATCAATACAGCACCTGGACGCTCGAAGGCAGTGGACGACCTTCCCACTTGGCGCAGGGGACCCCTTCCCTCCTCCGCGACTCAGAAAACCGCGCTCATAGACGAAACATCGCCCATTTTAGATGTCACAAGCTGTTCTCCACCTCCGGAGTTTCCAGCACTTCCTTCTGAGCCCACCGTTACACAGGAGGGATCTACAAAATTGGAGTCCTACTTGGTGCGCCAGAGGACACAGCCGAAGTTGCCAGCAGGCTCAGCAGTTGGGTTTTATCGCGACCCCGGCCCGTCTTTCCAGGATTCAAAGACTACCGTCAAATTTATAGTAAGCAGTGAGCTGGAAGAAGCTATGCAAGGTTCCCAGCCGGAATCGAGCATGCTTTTGTCCTCATCGATTGCCGGGACTTCAACGGCGGCAATTCCCTCGGAATCCAAGGGGTCTGGTGCAATTGCAAGTCCTACTGCCGATGAAGTAAACCACGACATGCACTTTCCTGCTTTGAGCTTGATTACTCAAGCAGACGGCAAAGTCTCAGAGGAATCTGTATGTTCAAATTGATTCACGGTATTGTCCTCAGCTTATGTATCTTATAGACGGAACGATCACTGCGTACCCCAGCATCGGCGTCCTTCAACACTACCTGGACAAAGTCGCCATTGAGTTTTTCTAGCAAAGATTCACCCGCCAGGGCACCTGACCCAGAACATCTCAAGGCTGTCTGGTCTCAAACTGCAGACAAGGAACAAGTGTCTGCTGTAAACTCCTTGGAAGGTATCGCCGACGATCTCACTGCATTACCCTTCACTATTCAAGAAGTCAAGTCTGAGGATGGTGAAACGCCCCCACCAACCAGTGCTGCAGTGGCTTCAAAAATATCCCTTCACGATGTAACTCGGGCATTCCAGCAAGTTCCGGCACCTTCTAATGTATCCTCTCATCGGCCACCGCCTTTGTCACCGACCGCTGTTAATGGCCCAGTCACGCGCCCTCCGGTCTTCAACTACCCGACCCCTGTTCAGGCTCCTAGTGCTGCTATACGCCCTCACTTTGCTGCATTCTCGTCGCCAATGCTTGCCCACTCCCCGAGCCCTACTGTACTGTATCCTCCTACCGCGCCAAGCCCCATACCGCGAGTCCCCATGAATGGACATCCTCAGTTGTACAACCAGCCCATGTGGGTGCCTATGCAACCCCCCCAGAACAACCGCACGGTACGGCCCGTCCCTTCCCCCTATCCTACCCAAATGGTAGCATATCCCGCGCCAACCCCGGTCCATCCCGTTTACGCTTCTGGTATCTCTCCTCAAAGCGTGCCACCATCTGTAACCGGTTCAGCACCGCCACGTCCGCGCGGCATGCCTATGCTAAGTCCAGTCATGCATCCTGCTGCGCCAGCGAACGTACCAATGTACAACGGTAGCCCAGTGTTGATGCATCCACCTGCAATGATTGCCTCCGGGCACCGTCCTCCGTACATGAATTCTGGTCCCCCAGAACGGGGACAGGGCCGTTCAGAGGGCATGTCTACTGTCAATGCCCCTCACATGCAGCAACCATCTCATTCACAAAATCATGTTCCTCCACAACCCATGTACACGCATCTTCCATTTTCTCGGCCATCATGGTGAATACTTGCGCTCACATTACATATGTCCAGTTGGATGATATATTGATATTTCTGTTTCTTTTGAATGCGACTTTATTCTATTGCTGAACGACCTAATGCAATTGAGATATGCAGGATGAAAATAATCATTAGAGGGTAAACAAGATACTCTATGTAAGAATCTACTCTCTACGCGTGTGCCAACTCGACAGCTTTCTCGGCAGCTGTGTCCAGGTCATCGAAGGGTATGATTTTAAGACCGGAATCCTTGATCATCCTAGAAAGGATCAGGCGACCCTCGCGCTGTCAATGACAAGAATGAGCACGTACTGCTTTGCTTCGGCCTCCTTCGTGCCCTTGAGTCGAACAACTAATGGGATGCTAAGGCCGAGCTCCTTGGTGGCGCGGATAACACCCTCGGCAATGTAATCGCATCTCATGATGCCTCCAAAGATATTGATGAAAATACTCTTGACCTTGGGGTCAGTTAGGAGAATTTCGAACGCCTTCTTGACGGTCTCGGGGGTAGCGCCGCTGCACAAAAAGTGAACAACGTTTTACGTGATGCAGGAAATTCACTCCTCACCCCCCGACATCGAGGAAATTGGCAGGGTTTCCGCCATGTAGTGATAGCACGTCCATGGTAGCCATGGCCAAACCTGCACCGTTCACTAAACAACCGATGCTACCATCAAGTTTGATGAAATTTAAGTTGGCCTTTTGTGCCTCGACCTCGGAAGGCTCTTCTTGGGAAATATCACGAAGGCCGAAGACATCCTTCTGCCGGAACTCGGCGTTATCATCGAAGCCGAGTTTGGCGTCCATGCTAGGAAAACAACATTCTAGCGGAATTACACGACTATGGGGGAGCTGACATACCAAAGAACATGGCCGTCAGTGGTCTCGGCCATGGGGTTGATCTCAATCTGTGTAGCATCCTTGTCTTTGAATAGCTTGTACAGCGTCACGAAGATATCCGCAGCTTCCTTTTGAGTTACCGCGTCTTTGAACCCAAGTTTCCTTGCAAGCTCCAAAGCGACAGAAGGATCGACGCCCCTCTTGGCATCAATTGGAGTGGTGATGATGGCTTGAGGGTCCTTTGCAGCCACCTCCTCGATGTTCATTCCGCCTTGACTGGATGCAACCAAAACAGGGCCTTGGGTGACACGATCGTTGAGAATTGCGACGTAGTATTCGTGAGCAGGATCCCGTCGCTCGGCAAGCATAACCTAGCAACGATGAGCAGTATAAACTTGACACTGAGGATAGAACCGACAGCATTGCAGATCCTGCCAGCGGAACCAGTTTGCTTGGTGATCAGGTTGGCACCGATCATCTGACTGGCAATTTCGCGTGCCTGTTCAGGACTGTTACACAGTCAGCATGAACGAGGTCTGCACAAAAAAAGGACATACGTGTCGATGGTATGTACACCTCCCTTGAATCCATTGTTAAAAGCTCCCTTGCCTCGGCCGCCGGCAAGGACCTGGGCCTTGATGACCAGTTTGTTTGTGCCTGTAAACGAACAATTCACAACATTGAGACTCCCCTTTTTTTTCACGAGAGCCTGAAATGACGAGGGCATACCAAAGTTCTGTGCGACCTTGAAAGCCTCATCAGGACTCTTTGCGCCAATGCTCTTTGGAGTCGGGATACCATACTAGAGGTGGGGTCAGCAAACTGAGTCAACCAGATGATGGTACCCGCATACCGCATTGAGGAGGTTCACGGACTGGTACTCGTGTATAGAGAGAAAACGGCGCTGGCCGGCATGGACAACCTTTGAGTAAACAAGTTACAAACGTGGTCAGAATACACGAGGGTCGTATTTTGTGCCCGTACTTACACGAGCAAGGGAACCCGCCTTTCTGACTGAAGGAAGCATATGGTGGATGAGGAGAGAGGAATGTACACGGTGATCTCGGGAGGAGCGGGTAAGAAATGCTTACATCAGCAAGTTGTCGGCCAGAGGACGGAAGGCCGAATTTGTGCATGTCGGGACCAGAGCGACGACGACGGTGGACGCGGGTTTGCTGACGATCCTCCTGTCTCTGATCCATCACTTTGTTGTTGGTTTGGGAGCACCTCTGGTAGAACGAGACTCCTTGCCTTGAGTTCGGGCAGCCTATCCTTGTCTCGTGGGCTATTCGAAATTTGGCTCAAGGAATATTTATACCGCCTTCCGTGGTCGTTAGACACAACTCCCATGTTATCAGTCGAATCCGAGTCTGTCCCCGACGAAAACATGCTGCCAGACTAGTGTTCGCCTATTTATCCGCCAGATTTTAACCATACGATTCAGACGCTCGACCGTGTCCTTCAAGTCAGTCATGTCCGAGTCGACAATGGCTGGCCCCAGTCATACCAATGGCGATCATAATCCACACTCAGCACAATTATCGGAGCTTCTTTCCGTCTCTTCCACCGTTCTGCAACAAGCACTTGATCTCGTTGACAATGTCCTGACGGACAACAACCAGTTGACGGTACAGTCCAAATACCTCCCGGGCTCAACTATCGGTAACCTGTTTGTCTATATATCTTATTCTCGCTTTAACGTCAGTGATGCCTCCAATAGGAAAACACCTGCGCCATGCACGGGACCACTTCATTCTTCTGGTCGACTGTGTAGTGGGGAGCCAACCCTACGTCTTGTCGTACGATGTACGCAACCGCAACACTCCCATGGAGAGCAGCCTCTCGGAAGCTCATAATGCGTTGGTCTCCACGATATCACGCCTCAAAGAGCTCGAAGCGTCCCCTTCAATTACACTCGATCAAGTCATTACTCTAAATGCCGTGACACCCTTTTCACACTCATTCGAAACCACCTTTGGCAGAGAGGTGAGGAAAAATCAGCCCACGAGGCTGTCTTACTGACTCAGCCCCCGTGGAGTTATGGTTTACTGCGCTGCATGCGGTCCACCATTGGTCCATGGTGAGGAAACGATCTCCCTCAAAGTCACACGTATGTTTCTGATATTACCGCACAGGTCCGCGTGATAGCCGGGGAACTTGTTCGTTTCCACGTCTGCTACACGTTGCCTTCATTACTGACTCTTGCATAGGACATATTTCTACCTGACGATTTCGGGTTTGCTCCTTCCACCTTAGTGTACAGAGGAAGTGACGCTCCACTGGGAAAAGCTAAAATTTGACCAATGTAGATTGTCAAACGTACATTACCATGCACGTTTTTTGCACCAGTCTAACATGATCGATCCTCGGTTCTTTCTAAGTGTGCGATGTTGCAGCGTCCAACGTGAACTCGGGCGCTTGAGCTGTGCAACCGTCGTGTGTAATTACATTCAATCCTATTTGAAGTACACCGGATTGTAGATCTCATATATCTCGTAACTGCTACTCAGCCTCATCCATCAACGTTGCGGAAGATGTCGGAGAGTATGCTGCCCCTTGACGGTGAAGCCCAAAAAAAGCGAGTCGTATGTGTTTTTCCAGCATCATGAGTGCTGGCCGGGCCTCAAGGACTATTCCTTCCCAATGCATGTTGACCTCCAGTGCTATTTTTTCGACTCGGATATCGGGGGCTTCCACTATGGCCCTGGGCACCCGTATGTACCCTATGCTCTGCACTGTTTCGTGAGCAGTTCCGAATGGCTTTCCGTCGCTAGGATGAAACCCACTCGAATACGGATGTGTCACTCCCTCGTCATGAACTACGGGCTATACAAGAAGATGGAAATCTTCGTGAGTGTGTAGAGCTATGTCTGTTCGACGTTGACGTCCCCCATGCTATAGCGCGCGAAACCCGCAACGAAACGCGAGATGACACAGTTCCACTCTGACGAGTATGTCGATTTTCTCAGTAGAATAACGCCTAGCAACATGAACTCGTACATTAAAGAACAACATAAATGTAAGTTTAACAAGGTCATGTCCGATCAACCCTAACCGTCCACCGTGTGATAGACAACGTTGGTGATGATTGCCCCGTTTTTGACGGGCTTTTTGACTATTGTTCTATATCCGCTGGTGGTTCTATGGGTTAGTCAACTTACAGTCTAGAAAGCTATGTTTGATCAACGGGCTGGGCCAGAGGGCGCCGCTCGCCTAAGCCGGGACAAGTGCGACATCGCTATCAACTGGGCCGGCGGATTGCACCATGCAAAGAAGAGCGAAGCTAGTGGCTTTTGCTACGTCAACGGTATATCGTAAAATATTATCTTTCAACGACACATCGGCTAACCTAACCCCACAGATATTGTCCTCGGCATACTGGAACTGCTTCGGTCAGTCTGGTCACACTCTTTGATGAGAACTCAAACAAACCACTCCGCAATGTATTAGGTATCATACCCGTGTGCTCTACATCGACATCGATGTCCATCACGGCGATGGTGTAGAAGAAGCATTCTACACTACAGATCGTGTCATGACAGTTAGTTTCCATAAGTATGGCGAATATTTCCCCGGGACTGGTGAACTCCGTGTAAGCATCCTCTTATTGAGATTACGCTTATAACATTCCCATGAATCAAACAGGATGTAGGCATCGGGAAGGGGAAGCATTATGCTCTGAACTTTCCACTGCGAGACGGTATCTCGGATGAAAACTACAAATCTGTCTTTGAGCCGGTGAGCAACGCTGTAGAACAACGTCAGTTTTACAAATGTTTACTTGATGCAGATAATACGACAAGTGATGGAATCGTACGATCCTTCAGCCATTGTTTTACAATGTGGCACGGATTCATTGTCAGGGGACAAGCTCGGATGTCTCAATCTTTCTATGAGAGGTACGATCCTCAAAGCACCGCATCATAAACTGAGTATCCGTTAGGGCACGCAAATTGCGTCAAGTTTGTCAAGTCGTTCAGCAAGCCGCTACTGCTCCTTGGGGGAGGGGGATATACGATGCGCAACGTCAGTCGTGCATGGGCATACGAGACAGGATTGGCTGCCGGGGTTGAGCTCGGACCTGGTACGAAACGATGCACCCAAACTCGATAACCTGGGAACTAACAAACGCTCCAAAAGAAATACCAGTCAACGAATACTACGAATATTTTGGGCCTGACTATGAACTGGATGTGAAGTCGTCGAATACTGAGGACATGAACACTCCAGAATACTTGGAAAGGGTGAAGAATATCGTGATGGAGAACTTGCGGAAGTTGAAGGGCCCCCCGAGCGTGCAGATGACAGGTGCGGAGAGAATTATCGTATGATATTCGCCTCTTAACCGATTCCCTTGTCAGACATTCCAAAGACACCTATGGATGATGTGATGGACGATATGAATCAAGACGAAGACCTCATACCACCCGACAGTCGAAGGCACCGGCGCTTACTCGATTCGCGAGTTCAAGCGGACGGCGAACTCTCTGATTCCGACGACGAAGGAGAAGGTGGTAGAAGGGATTACGCAAACCACAAAGATCGAGGACGCGAGAGCAGAAGTCGCTCGAGCGAGACCGAAAGCGGAGAAATGAGGAGATTCGGAATAGGCGGTGGCATTCTCGGCGCTGGTGCTGCCAGTTCGACCCACGGTGCTGGACCGAGTGGCCACACCACTCTGATTTCACAAACACTCAAAACACCACTCGCTATGGATACTGACGAAC